>JAQPZY010001437.1:1525000-1572500 GCA_029931535.1 Margaritifera margaritifera | reverse complement strand
TACGAGGGGTATTTAAAAAGTTCTGAATATTAACGCGCTGTTCAATAAAGTACTTTATTAGTGAACAGTACGCCAGTGCATCCCCTCAAAGTACTCGCCATGCACCTCTACACACTTTCTCGGTCTGATTATCCAATTATCAAATGCTAGTTTGCATTCACTTTTTGTAATGGTGTTCATACGCCAGAAAAATGCACTTCCAACCGAATTGCGGCTTTCAAATCGACTGCCCCTCAGCAAATGTTTGATACCGGGATTCAGCCAAAAATATTTTTTAGATAAATCAGAGCTGAATGGAGGCTGTGGCAAAGTTTGGATGCTGGAAGTCTGTCACTACGGCAGATTAATGCGCCAGTGCGTTGTCATCGAGCAGATGGATACCTCAGGTACCGGTCCTCAGACAGGTGTTTCGATAGTGTTCCACACCTTTTGGTAACACTTTAAAGGCATACAAATGTCCGGTGATACTAGACGAGTCAGGCACAGGTACCTGTACGACCGGGCCTATTGTATCGAATAATGGGTATACAACTCTCTTGACAGTCCGACTACGTCGAGCGATTTTGTGGTCTCGACTCGTTTTCTCTGATCCAAACTTTATTAATTTCTCTTGGGTCTGGTTCAAAAAAGTAAATCCACGTTTTTTTTCTCACCCTTACCAAATCTCAGTCAAACGTCCCTGGTCACTCTTTTCATGTTTGGCGAGTAGCTGTTTGGCGATTTCAACCCGAGTCTGTTTTAGATAAACCGTCAACAAATGCGGGACCCATCTTGTACAAACCTTTCTGAGCTTCAAATGATTCTTCAGTATATTAAAAACAGCTGACTAATTCATGAAAATATATTCCAATGTCTATCGAGCATCTTCATCAATTGCCTCCTTCACAACAGCCACTTCCTGCTCACCAATTGCGGTCAACAGTCTTCCAGAATGTGGAACATCTTCCATGGATTCGCGACGATCTAAAACAACAACGAATAAACCACCTCAAAATTGTAGGATACAACATATACATTTATGAACTTTATTCAAGTCGGTCTGATATCAGTCAAAGAGTACCCTAAGAACGCATCGATTTTACAGTATGCCCTTTGCTCAGTAGTAGAATTGTTCTCCTGCTCCAACATTTTGACGTCACTATAATTTACCCATGTTACCTCACACGCATATATCTGCAGGTGTCCGATGTGGTGCATTAGCAGCTGCAGCTCATTTAATATCACGTTATTTTGTCTATATTTCAGCATTACATTTATTGACAGATTTAAAGAATTATAAAAGTTATAACAAAATATTAAGAACTTATCAAATACCCCTCGTATGTATCCATGCATTTTACAATTTTTTTTTACTAAAAACAGCCAATGTTCTATTCAGTAATCAGAACATTTAGTTTTATCTTACATTTATTCACTACAGTA
This sequence comes from Margaritifera margaritifera, assembly GCA_029931535.1. Lineage (NCBI taxonomy): Eukaryota > Metazoa > Mollusca > Bivalvia > Unionida > Margaritiferidae > Margaritifera > Margaritifera margaritifera. Next base: position 1,571,078 of record JAQPZY010001437.1, on the reverse strand, counting down.
ACGTGTGTAATAGTTACCGTGCCATAAATATATGGTTAAGTACATAGTTACGGTATAGTAACCTTTTTGAAGTTACTGTACTAAAAGAAGAAACACGTACCACTGTTACTGACAGTTTATACGTTCAAAGTTTTCGAAACACTTAAGGTTAGGAGGGAAGAAATGTATTTAAGTCTGTACGTGGTCAGTGACATATTCGTAGCAATAATGCAGAATTGCATGAAAACAGCGTACATCTAGTTAGAATATCCTGCATATGGTCAAATTACAAATTCACATTTACCGTGTAACATAGTTAATGTACCGTGATTACATAGTTCATATACCGTGATGGTTTATATACGTGATTGCATGGTTCATATACCGTGTTACATGGCTCATATACCGTGATTACATTTTTTATATACCGTGATGGTTCATATACGTGATTGCATGGTTCACATACCGTGTTACATGGCTCATATACCGTGATTACATAGTTTATATACCGTGATGGTTCATATACGTGATTGCATGGTTCATATACCGTGATGGTTCATATACGTAATTACATGGTTCATATACCGTGATGGTTCATATAAGTGATTACATGGTTCATATACCGTGATGGTTCATATACGTAATTACGTGGTTCATATACCGTGCTACATAGCTCATATACTGCGATTACATGGTTCATATACCGTGATGGTTCATATACGTCAATGCATGGTTCTAATCCAAACACAAAATATACAAGTTGTTACCATATTATGATACTGTCTTTGATCTGATTTTATATTTATTATTTATTCAACTCTTTTTCTGTAAATTTCCAACGTCATTCAAACAAGTAAATATTTCAGGTTTGCATTTGGCTTTTGTGTCACGTGCATGTGTTGTGGGAAACTGTTCTATATATATATATATATATATATATATATATATATATATATATATATATATATATATATATATATATATATATATTCTAACCTGGGGTGGACCAATATAGAACGCACACGTAAGGAACGATACTGGATATTTCAATTGAAAACTCTTGGGGAGTTCAGCCTAAATGAAAAAGTCTAACCTTCTTAATACAATCTTGTCATAACTACAGTCAGGGATCAGTTTATCAGACGTACGCAGTTTTTGCGATAATATTTACCCAAGTAAATATTCCGTAACTCTTTAAATGTATTATTATTATTATTATTATTATTATTATTAGTATTGCTGTTATTTTCATTATTATTATTATTATTATTATTATTATTATTATTATTATTGCTGTTGTTGTTGTTGTTGTTGTTGTTGTTGTTGTTGTTATTATTATAACTCTTGTCCATAATCCCGCTATACCATGTTCTTGACATATTTTTCCATAGTACCTCCATGCATAACTTTACCGGGATATAATTTCTTTTGCACATTTTGACGATGATGTTAAGTTTTCGCCACGCATAGCGTCAGTCCTCAGTATGGAAGTAGTTCAAAAACACTTTGGTCCTCTGCGTGATACGCACGAAAAACACTTTGATTTTTTTATATACAACATAGTTGGACTGATGGCAGCATATCATAGATATGTAGTTTACGCGTTTTAGACTGATTTTGTTATTTTGTCTTCTTTCTTTCTTCTATTGTTTATCCTTTGTTTGTTTATTTCCCCGTCATTGAAGCACGTAGGAGTCAAGAACTCTTCTTGGCTTTTGTGTTTAGTGTTTGTTTTGTGGGTGTAAATTGTTTCTTCCCCTGACGAAGAGTTTGTTTAGCTCGAAACTTTGGGAAACTGTTTTGTATTAGCGCCGTTATAAATCTTGTTGTAAATATATATATATATATATATATATCGAGAGAGAGAGAGAGAGAGAGAGAATGTAAACGTTGTCAAGTATTATACACTAAAAGAATATCAAAATGTTGAATAAGAAGAGGTAATATAGATACACACCTGTGCCCCTTCACACTGTTTCCCACTGTCTGTATCTATCCTACAAAACAAAAATAAACAAAAATAGGAAAATCGACTCTCAGAATTCCTTGTCTTGTTCCCTGTATGTCTGTTGTGTTGTCACAATTACAAAGTCTCTCCTACAGAGGCCCCAAAGCCTAATGAGCTCCCGGAATTGCAGGAACATCCCCGTGATGATCAATATAAGGGTCCGAGAATTTAATATTGGGGGGGGGGGGAGGGTGGAGAGCGGGCTGGGATTTTCTTTCAAGCCGGGGTATATTTTTTTCTCTTTTATCTCAAAATATAAAAAGATGTCAACTAATATAATGGATATAATAGGTTTCTTCTATAAAGCAGAGCATGAATATTGTTTTAACTTATTTGTGTGCCGAATTTAAAATAAAAAAAAAAACCAGTCCCGCACCTCCCTTCACAAGTTAAATGGTTAGTCCCTAACAATACTGGCCAGGAAACACTGTGTAACGGAAGAGAAAGTAATATCTTACTTCCACACGGATCAAAGAATGTACATGTAACGGGAAATGTTTTAGCATAGACACGTTCCTGAAGATCTCTAGTGCTACATGCATAAAAATTCATCAAATTATTAGATGACTGATGAATGCATAATTAAGCAACACACACACACACACACACACACACACACACACACACACACACACACACACACACATTTTCTTCCCCAAAACGTTATATCAACTCCCACTATAAAGATTGACTAAACTGCTACATACTTTGTCTATCTAATATAATTAAAGCCAACGAAAAAGGTGATACTAGTACTTGATTTATGGTTTATGACTATTTTCTAATTACCTTTCAAATAAAGAGCTGCATGACCCGTGATACTACATGCTCCTTGCACATCACACCATGCACACAACTTCTATTTCTTCAGAAAGATTAATTGCAAGCCAAGCAAATCTTTCCATAAAACTAACAAATCAGTGTGAAAGTTGCTCAAGAAGGAAACTTATAAATCTGAAAGAAGACTTTGTTTTGGGGGTGTAGGGGGTGGGGGTTGAGAGAGATTACTAACAAACTGTATGTATGTATGTATGTATGTATGTATGTATGTATGTATGTATGTATGTATGTATGTATGTATGTATGTATGTATGTATGTTTCGCTTCGTGGTTTTAACGCCGTATTTTAGCACATGGTAGGCTATACATGGCGGCCAGTATATCTGATGGAGGAAGAACCTTGCCAGTAGCTTCCCGTGGGTCGGTGGTTCTTCTCGGGGTCTACCCGGTTTCTTCCTCCAACAAATATACTGACCGCCATGTAACGCCAGCCTATCATATGCTGAAAAATGATGTTAAACCCACGAAACCAAACATACATACATACATACATACATACATACATACATACATACATACCAAGGGAAAATTATATTGTTTTCTTTTACGCACACACACGTACACAATCAGACGTACCATGATAAATACCAAGGGTGCGTAAGGGGCGGGGGGGGGGCGGAGGGAGGATCTCTTGTTTTATACACACATACGTTTATGCACGCACACTAAAGGGGATGATGGGTAGGATGACTAATATAATATAATATAATATAATATAATATAATATAATATAATATAATCACACATGACCAAAGGATTTCTTTTTTTTTTTTTTTTGGGGGGGGGGGGGGGGAGGAATACACATAAAGACAAAATGCATAAGCACACCAAAGACGCACAATACATACAATAATAAAACATAAAAGGCGGCAGACAGTGATTAGTATTCTGTTTCTAAAATATTGGAGAGAGACGGGGCGGTCCTGACAACGACCGTTAGGCGTTAACACATCTTGGTAACATATTTCACATTCTTCACTCTGCGGCGCCCCAAACATCTTCTGATATTGCTTCCATATTCCAAGATTCGAAGAAACATCGCTGTGGCTGTAAAACGTGTTATAGCCAACTTTGACTCCCATAGACGGAGATAATAGGGTAAAACAACATATTCCAGATAATTGTCGACGACTCTACATGTGTGTCCAGGACAGAAAAGATATTCTATTTGTCATCACCTCGTGGCCTTCGATCATCCATGTTACTCAGCGATACGCCAGAGAGCAAGACAAAGTGTTGGAGAACCAGAACCAGATAAAGAAACAGCACCATCCTTTGGATTTAGCTTTATTTTACTTTGATTGTTCACCAAACACAGACATTCACATCCCTAACTTTTTTGTCGCCCATCGAGCTGTATTCTAGAACCTTGATATTAGCACGGTCAGAATTGTAGCGACACCATATTTAGGGGACCCAATTCTAATCTCGGTTCTGGAAAAGTGGGTCTTGGACCCCACTGACAACTGGGACGAAGAAGATGTAGATCGTTACTGCAACTTTCATCAATACGCTACTGTGATCGCTCACAATTTCTATGGGTACAATGATCATTTTCTTTTGAAACATTTGTACAAAAAGGAACCGTTTTGCCACATGTCGCTATACAAGGAGCTAGAATCCTTGACATGAAAATAGGAACAATGCAGCAACACGGAGACAAGCCTCATTTGCCTGATGCACAATATTACAACTCATGCGGTATATGCAAGCAGAGCAATGTGAAGTTTTCTATGCATGGTACCAGATCATTGTTCTGACCCTTTTGATTTTCATGAAGAAATCCTCAAGCATTGTTGGTCTGATATGGACATTCTATAATGTTGTGTACAGTTAGACTGTTATTTATATTAAACAAGGTAGTATTAACCCTTTGAATTAGGTTTCTACTATTGCAAAAGGCATGTGAATTGGCGTACAGATAGAATACTACTTCAAGTCGATGAATCGTCGGTAAATGCTTTTCTATGGTTGTATAACATATGAAGCTCAAGACCAATGGATACAACATGTCAGAAACGGTAATAGAGAAAGATGATTGATCCTTACTTCTTCGATGGTTTGGATATGGAAGACCCACAGGTCATGTACGCATTTCATGTGTATCTCTGGCACATATGTGACACTTGTTATCCTGACCGAGAACTGAAAAATCTGCATACGGGGTTAACCATGTACGACCTATACAAAAGAACAATTTGGCGAACCTTTAGATCATCGCGACAGATTGTTGTGGAGAATGGACCAATGCTACAAACTTTTTGTACGTATCAAACGAATCAAAAAAAGAACAAGTATATCTATGTGTATTCGTGGTACCCTTGGGTCAGCAAATATTCTCGATTTCCATCACGTCTTCCCGAATATTTGATAGAATACATTGATCTGGAACACATTTGAGAGTACGAAGGCCTGATCAAATGCAAAGTCCTTCCACCCACGAACTTGTACTATCACGTGTTGCCTCATCATTGCAATGGAAATCTGGTGTTTCCATTGTGTCGCACGTGTACTAAAATGTGTAATCAACATGAACCCTGCCGTTACGACGACGAAGAGAGAGCTTCGACAGAAACGTGAGTGAGTGTTGAATTGTATCATCCTCTCGCTCGTGGATATTCGTAATTAAGTCGTTCGAAATATGGCATTTCCTCGCCACAAAACAATAGCAACACGGCGAATCGAGTCCAGGGATTTATTCGAGTAACATGAGACAAGCGGATATACCTCATGGTGTCACAGCAAGTAAGAAAAAGACCAATTCAAGCAAAGTTACCAAACCAGTTCACCTAGAGAAGACGAACATTTTGCTAAAGTAATGCCCAATTGTTTGTGGGGAAAACTAGATCAGCGCCTGAAGATGCCTAAGTCAGAGTAAATGGTGGATCCAAGTCAATACTTTTAGACTATAAAACACATTGAAATTGTACGAGAAGATTTGATCTTTGTCGGTTACAAAGAGGTGGTTGAGTTTGTCGAAACCAATAAGTTTCCCAACGTGATCATTGCTGCTTACGTGACAGCCAGCGTCCGTTTAAAATTGTACATGGTGTTTGGTACATTTTATGAACCATATGCCTTGCTGTGACACCGATAGCTGTATGTGCATCGATTGACCGAGAGACTATCAACTCCACATCAAAGACGAACGATTAGGAGCGTAGACTAAGGAACATCCCGAAGATACTCTTCTCAGTTTTAGCTAGTGACCGATATAAGAGTTACGAATGCAAGTGCCGAGTTAAGAAAGGACAAATTTCAAACCAAACGTAAAGTGAAAGGACTAATATTAAACTATCGTACCAGTCAAGTGTTGAACTTTGTCGTGCTGACAGAAACCTTGCAATGAGGAAAATGCAAAGACGTTCTCGTCTACATTTACAACCTGCATAAGATTACACATTTGCCTGATTACCAACTAGTCAGTAAACCGTTGGCGAAAGGGAATCAGACCGTCTACGAGAAACGGGTTCTAATGGAGTAGATCGTTTTGACCAAAGACGCTAACAAAGAAAGATGTTTTCTACAAAGAAGAAAGACGAATGTGATACTGTGCCTACAAAAAGGTCTGTGGACGGTCTTGCCCCCCCCCCCCCCCTAGAAAATGCTGCGGTCACTGTATCAAACTCTGGATGCGATCATTAGAATCATGGTCTAATCCCACCCTAGAACGTGATGTGACCACCGTATCAAACTCTGGATGTGATCATGGCATTATCTCTCTTACAATCCACACTTAAAGTGAAACCGATCATTCCAGGAAAGAAATGGCATACCCTGTCCAGTTTTGTTTGTATTATTGTGTCTTTGTATGACAAAAATGATTTGTAGGAAAATAATATTATACTACACCCCCATTTATGTTCCTTTTTTACCCAGCTACGAATAAAAAAAATTCTTACAAGTACAGATACTCTTCACCATCTATCTGAATCTGATAGAAAAGAACAACAATATAACAAAACAATGTTAACTCTTTGATATGAAAAAGACTTATGCATGACGGTGACATTTATGATTTGTAATCTTATTTTGACAAAAATGTAAAGACGTGCTGATGTCGAATTCCACAAAACTACAATGGAGAAGATAAATCGCGATGTTAGTGAACTTCATTGTGCTTCTTGTTTGTTATTAGACGTGTATTTACCATTGGCCATTAGTGTTAGATTGAAACTGTATTGCAAATTCATGTTTCATGTTGTTTGTTTTGTGTGCAATAATTCATTTGTCTTTGATATTGTTTGTGTGATATTTTCATGTTTTTATATGTTGTCTGTATACAAACTGCTTTTTTTTTTTTAAATGCCTTTATGTGTTAACGTTATGTTGTAAAGCGCTTAGAGCTTTTTAACAAATAAGCGCTCTATTAAGTCATCATCATTATTATTATATTATTATTATTTGTCGGTATATCCAAACTGTTAAAATTCCCATATAGGGCTATAGTGACATCGGAAATGTTAAAATCCCCATAAGGTTCTATACCCTCCCAAACGTAATGTTAAATTCGCATTCGACTTAATAACATCCCAAAAGGTTGTAAACGTACATAATATAGAATCGAAAGTTTTTTCAAAACAAATTGCCAAATATTGCAACACCAAAGAAATACATCGTTTAAATTCCTGAGAAAAATTATCATCGCACTGTAAAAACAAGGTCACTAAGATGTATTGGAACAAATTTACGAAACAACATTCCTATTTTGTTGCACATGACGTTCATTAAACTCAGTGAGCCAGACGATCTATGTTAGTGAACATCAGTTTGAGCGTTGTATGTAATTAGGTGTGTGTGTGTGTGTGTGTTCCATTTCTAACCATGTTACAATTTTCATTAGTTTGCTGCCTGTTACCTTTGGTAGGTAGAGAAATATAGTGTATGAGTTGAGAGGGGCACATGTTAGTGTTGATTTTGAAAAACAGACACATTATCTTTTGAGATAATGTGTATTTCTCTCTCTCTCTCTCTCTCTCTCTCTCTCTCTCTCTCTTGACCTCTATTTCTCTCTCTCTTTCTCTCTCTCTCTCTCTTTTGACCTCTCTCTCTCTCTTGACCTCTCTCTCTCTCTCGACCTCTCTTTCTCTCTCTCTCTCTCTCTCTCGACCTATCTTTCTTTCTCTCTCTCTTAACCTCTCTCTTTCTCTCTCTCTCTCTCTCTCTCTCTCTCTCTCTCTCTCTCTCTCTCTCTCTCTTGACCTCTCTCTCTCGACCTCTCACTAGATAACAATCCATCGATTGCATTTGAGACTGGTCATAAACGATATGTGCATATCGCTTTAAAAATATTGTATCATTACGGCATTATGTACTTGAGTCACTGTCGACATTAAAACAATGCCGACAACGGCCTAGATTTATCGCCTGTATTTATCAATAAGGTATAATGTAGCGGGTTCACTGAATACACTGGTACAAAGTCGAGAACGATCTGTACCTAGCACTCTACAAACCATTTATCAGTACGGTATGATTCCACGGGTCAGTGAGTAAATAAACAAATTCGAGAAAGATCTGAGAAGATATGCTGCTTCGACCCATTTTAATAAAGTGAGAGTACCAGAATTAGATTCAACTGTGTGTGAACGATATTGCGTGTATTTTCTTCAACAACAAAGTTTTGATTCCTGTAGCTCATTTACTGACTTGTTCTGGACCCCAGTTTCCTAGAAACGATGGAAACGTATAATGGTGGTTTCATAATCATTATTGCTATCTCTTTTAATTAGCTTCACAACATAGTTTAAGTATGTGGCAAGGCGAAACAGTCATGAAATATTGGAAGCCACATCTCACTAATGTTCTGAACGTTTGCTAACTGGTAAATATTGGTATTGTATTGAACATTGCACATTGTTTTCTTCGTTCATTTTTAGAATTTAGGCATTATACACGAAGAGGAGGGACTCCCCTACTTCATAGTCTTCATTGTGTATGAGTAAAATAAGTAAGCTGAGCGGGGTCTATTAAAGTTTTGATTGTGTGTGTGTGTGTGTGTGTGTGTGTGTGTGTGTGTGTGTGCGTGCGTGTGTGTGTGTGTGTGCGTGTGTGTGTGTGTGTTTATTAAAGATGTTATTTTGTGATAAAAAAACAAAATTTAAATTTGCTTTCCTTTTCTCACTCTGTAACAATAATAATATGAATAATACGAATATAGCTAACTGAGACTTATATCATGATATATTTTTGACAAAGTTGATACAATGTTACAGTTGCATCCTAGAATAAGGTCAGCCTTACTATCGGTCTTTTAAATCGACTCGGAATTTTCATCGTACTTGTCAGGTTCTAAAAAAGAATTATAAACATAGAATCATACCTCTAAATTTACAGTGCTTATATATGGAACATAAAGTTGACGTAAAGATAATAATTTAATTGATGGGCGTAAAACTTGCTAAAGCTTTATGAGTAATGCATTTAAAATGGTCAATTAAGACTTTTTAAATTAAGAATAGTTTATACCAATTTTCAAAATCACCTTACACAATCAAATTGCAGGTATCTATAATCTAGTTGACTGAGCGATCGCAACGGAAAACTATAATAATAATAATAACAACATTTACATACAGATACGCTTATCTTACGAGCCTGGAATAGAGAAGTAATGTAAACATAATCATATCAAGTGAAAGAAAAGCATAATTATCATTCAATATATTAAGTGGTAGAATGATGTTTAAAATTTATATCCACATTTGCGACATCTCATAGCTACGGAGCCCCTTAAGTGACATGGCTGCAAATATTTTTTATTTCATTATAATGAAATATATTTCGATTAAATGAAATAATATTTCGCCAGATATTTCAAATTTAAGTTACATATAACAATCGTCCGTGAATTGTATTGGATTCTTTGCGCTTTTCGTTTCACTTTTTTATGTTTTATAAATTGGACATAAAGTTTCTGTATCTTGTAGATCTCGTTCTCTACTAATTTCCCGGGGGAGGGGCACGTGTGTCTTAGATGGAAGTGGGGAGGGGGCTAAAGTTCATATACGATGGAAGGAGAAGGAGGGGGGCTATGCACCTGTAGCCAACCCCTATTGTAATTGGCCACAAAAGAAAGTTAACACTAACGCTAAGCTCTTGTGTCGAAAGCTGTCCATGTCGCCTAACTCACTCAGAAGCTTTCACATTTTTCAGCAACATAGAACAGGAAGAACATAACAATCTTTAGCCTGTTTAAGTTAACTAATTGCCTAAAAATTGTATTTGTGGACAATTTGCGATTAAAAAATTAGAAAAAAAGGAATGAAAATAAATATGAAACTTACATATAGTCTAAATAGCAGTATCTACGTGTATCGACTCAGCCTCTTCGACATAAGCTAATCGAAATACGAAATATTTTTTCGAAAAAAATGAAATTTTATTTCGTTATTTCGATATAATATATTATTATATATTATTTCGTTTAAACGAAATAGTATTTCGTTATTTTGAAATAGTATTTCGTTTAATCAAAATATTATTCGTTATAACGAAATACTATTTCGAAATAATGAAATAGTATTTCGTTATCACGAAATAGTATTTCGATTATACGAAATAATATTTCGAAATAACGAAATAGTATTTCGTTTAATCGAAATAGAATTTCGTTATAACGAAATAGTATTTCGATTAAACGAAATAATATTTCGAAATAACGAAATAGTATTTCGTTTAATCGAAATATATTTCGTTATAACGAAATAAAGAATATTTGCAGTCATGTCACTTAAGGGGCTCCGTACAAGAGTACCTCGCTTACAGGTCAATATATTCTCAGTAGTGTACACTAATTAAGACATCAGGCAAATGGTATTTTTGCTTTCAAGTGTGGCATTTCTCACCTAACTACTTTCGACAAATTGTGTACATTTGACAGGTGAGTTCATTGTATTGAACGCCTGAGAAAAGTGTTTTGTAGGTATCATATGAAAAGGTATAAAATATGTTGGAAAAATCGATTTAATTACTTCCACATATGCAAAGGCATTTAACCATGTTGACTATATAATTCTCCTTCACTTATATCATACGAAAAACCGTACTTTTTCATGAGATAATCCGTTCCTACTAGCAAAATGTGCAAGTGTGGACAAAACATGTAGACCTAATTTTGTCGTTCATATATGCGTACATGTTTTTACGAATGGCGTCATTTACAGCTTAGATATGTCCATGGTTTTTATTCAAATTATTATTATCCCACATTTGGACACAATCCGAGTAAAGCTGATTCACTCTAATTTTTTTATCAATGACACACATTAGTTGCTTATCTTGAGCATACAACTTTCCGGTATGTAAAAAGTCTCTTATGATTGGTAATAGAAATTTAACATTTAATCAAATTAAAGTCCCTTATGATTGGTGAGGGAAATATAGCATTTAATCCATTTAAGGTCCCTTATGATTGGTGAGGGAAATATAACATTTAATCCATTTAAAGTCCCTTATGATTGGTGAGAGAAATATAGCATTTAATCCATTTAAAGTCCCTTATGATTGGTGAGGGAAATATAGCATTTAATCCATTTAAAGTCCCTTATGATTGGTGAGGGAAATATAACATTTAATCCATTTAAAGTCCCTTATGATTGGTGAGAGAAATATAGCATTTAATCCATTTAAAGTCCCTTATGATTGGTGAGGGAAATATAACATTTAATCCATGCAAAGTGGCGTATGATTGGTGAGGGAAATATAACATTTAATCCATGCAAAGTCCCTTATGATCGGTGAGGGAAATATAACATTTAATCCATGCAAAGTGGCCTATGATTGGTGAGGGAAATATAACATTTAATCCATTTAAAGTCCCTTATGATTGGTAAGGGAAATATAACATTTAATCCATGCAAAGTCCCTTATGATTGGTGAGGGAAATATAACATTTAATCCATGCAAAGTGGCTTATGATTGGTGAGGGAAATATAACATTTAATCCATGCAAAGTGACTTATGATTGGTGAGGGAAATATAACATTTAATCCATGCAAAGTGGCTTATGATTGGTATTGGAAACATAGAGGATTTTAAAAGTTTATACAAATGGTTGAATTGAACCATCAGTGACTAAAATCACACTCGAAACAAACCATAGTATCTTTGGCATAACGATTCTTTGCATAATATCTCTCTCTCTCTCTCTCTCTCTCTCTCTCTCTCTCTCTCTCTCTCTCTCTCTCATTTGAATTAGCAGCCATGCCATGCATTCGTGTCTCAAATCTACGCGGATGTGAAGGCCAATACTGGGTTTGTATTATTATTACATTTGCACTGATTCTGTTTCATCGAGGCAGCAACTTTTAGCAAGAAAATCTGCTGCATTGTGCCTATTTCTACAGTGACACTGTTTCACCTAGCAGCAAAGCGAGCTGTATTGTATCTGTCGCTACAGTGACACTTTTTGATCTGAGCAGCAAATGCTAACAAGAAAATTTGCTGTGTTATGATTATTCCTACAGTGACACTGTTTCATTTAGTAGCAAATGCTAGCAAGAAAATTTGCTATATTGTTTCTGTCGCTACAGTGACATTGTTTCATCTAGGCAGCCAGTGCTAGCAACAAAATCGGATGTATTGTGCCTTTTCCTACAGCCTCAGTTTCACCTAGCAGCAAATGCTAGCACGTAAGACAAACTTGGTGAAATGCACACCTCGTAATTACAGTTAATAGTCACATGTAACAAACACTTTGTACTATCATTCAATGCAGGCTAGCAAAGAGCACATCAGACAAATTAAACCAAGTCACGCCATGAAGACATTATTATTTGTATTTAATATGACTGCCTTTTACACTCCAACGTACCATAAAGATATGGAAATCTAACGTTATGTGCGTCTTGCATGGATACTGTTTACTAGAGGTGGACACAGTCGCATGATACGATTTACTCCAGTTAGAGATATGGTGTACTATGGCCTATGCAACGCTTTACTACTTTTTAAAATAATACATTTGTATGCTGTATCTTCTATAATTAACGATGCAAACTGTGTCTACAATTGTAAGCTACTGAGTAAATATTAGCTCATAACTTGAACACGCGAGTACAGATCGTAGGAAGAGGCACAATGCACCAGATTTTCTTGCTATCATATCTACGCTTATTCATTTTCTATGTGTAATTGTATCTTTGTATGAAAGAAAATAATTTGTATGAACAAATATTTTCCGACACCTAATTTGTACTTGTGATTGTTTGTATTTGCGTGAAAAAATATCATACCTTATTCCCTTTTGTATGATCAGTTGTGTATTGGTATAAAAAATATACTTTAATTGCTTTAGTTTGTGGAGTTGTGTCTTAGTTGTGAAACAATGATTTCGTGAAGAAAAAAGTATTATACTACACCCCCATTTTTCCTTGCTTTTACCCAGACAAATAAAATAATTCTTTTCTTTAGAAGAACAGACATTATACTATGACAGTCTTTAGGAAAAGAACAACAATGTACTGTTGTTAGTCTTGAGGAAAAGAACAACAATGTACTGTTGTTAGTCTTGAGGAAAAGAACAACAATGTACTGTTGTTAGTCTTGAGGAAAAGAACAACAATGTACTGTTGTTAGTCTTGAGGAAAAGAACAACAATGTACTGTTGTTTGCCAGTTTAGGAAAACATTGTAACTCTTCCTCCTTCGATACGAAAATGACATACGCATAAAGGCGAATGTTTAATTTGTAACCTTGTTTGACAAACATTATATATATATATATATATATATATATATATATATATATATATATATATATATCTACTTTTATAGAATTATTCAAAACTACAAATCAGCAAATGACATAACATAGGTGAAACTTAGCGTGCTTCTTGTCTGTTATTCGACATATATCTGTGTGGTTGTTGATCCAGTTAAATTTTGTAAAGAGCGCTAAAGTGATGTCCGTAATGTTAAGACTTCCATAGGGTGCTATACCTTCATAAAGGAAATGTTAAATTCCCATTAGACTCCATACCGCATCAAAATGTTGCAAAGGCAAAAAGCAGAAAATCGAAATTTTAAAAATAATATCTTCAAATAATTGCAATCAAAACTTCCATCGCTTGCATTCTAGACAAAAACCAATATCGTTCTTCTTTAAAAACAAGGCCACTGAGCGCTTTGGTGCACAGTTAAGAAACAACCTTTGCATATTGTTACATATAACGTTCTCCGATAACTCAGTGAGCAGGGCGACACAATGTGAGTGAATTTCGGTTAGGGCACTGTAATTAGGTGTATTTGTCCATTTATTTTGTCCATTTGTAACAGTTTTTCAAGTGTAAATTAGTCTGCCGCGTGTTATGATTGGTAGTGAGAGAAATAAAGTGACAAACTTTTGAGTTGGTTGAAAAAGGCACATGTAAGTGTTGATTTTTTAAAAGAAAGACAACATTGTCGTATCTGATAATTTTTAATTCTCTCGCTCTGTCTGTCTGTCTCTGTCTGTCTGTCTGTCTCTCTCTCTCTGTAACAATATATGTTTGTTCTTCTCAGTCAACTAATCTCAGTTGAAATTATAATTTATGAATAATCTTCGTACGTGAAATTGTTTATTTTAGCCAACAATACTTCGACATTCTTTAAGATCGTTTTTTATTCGACTTTCAGTTTTATTTGAGTCTTAATGTTGTAATCGTAAATGAAATATAGAATCAAAAGTTTTAAACAAACTAACAAATATTACAAGGAAATAATCCATCGATTGTACCTTAGACATCAACGACCAGTACATATCGCTCTACAAAATATTTATCAAAAAATACGGCATAGTGTCGAGGATAACTAGTGCATAGTAATGTAGTCGGCAATAATCTGCAACTATTGCTCTACAAAACATGTATCGATACGGTATGATGTAGCATAGTCAATGAGTGCAATGAAACAAAGTTGACAATGATATCGCTTTACAAAACATTGATCAATACGGTATGATGTATTGGGGCCACTGAGTACTTTGGAACAAATCCGAGAACGATCTGTGCATATCACTCTACAAACAACTTACGAATACGGTTTGAGGTAGCGGGGTTACTGATATAATCGGCAATGATATGAGAAGAATTATATTTTAGACTCATCTCAATAACTTGCGATTTCAAGGATCAGATTCATTTGGCTTAGTATAACATTGTGTTTATTTTCTTCATCAACGTGGTCTTGGATTCACTCTATATATATTGCCTTACTTTGGATATCAGTTTACTAGAAGCGATCAAACAGTGGAATGGAATCGTAATTATGGTTGTCTCTTTTATTTAGCTCCATAACGTAGATTAAGTCGATGGCAAGACGAAACCGTCATCGAACGTTGCAACCCATATTTCATATACCACCATTCTCCTCCATGTTGATACGTTCATTGTTAAATGTATGTATTGAATAGTACGTTGTATATTGTTTTCTGAATTCATTTTCTCCCCAGTTAAAACTTAGGCATTGTACATGAAGAAATGACTCGCTCTTCATTATTTAATAAATAAGTTTAACGGAGCGTATTAAAGTGTTGCTTTTTTATTGAAACAATAATGTTTTTTTAATATTTTTATTTGATAAATCTCTCTCTCTCTCTCTCTCTCTCTCTATATATATATATATATATATATATATATATATACATATTTATATATATGAATAATATATGTATAGCGAAATGAGTCTGAATACATTCTATGCTTTTGACAAAGTTGATACGATGTTGCAGTTGCGTTCCTAGAAAGGATTCAACTTTCCTATAGGTCTATAAGATACAATCAGAATTTACACGGTACATTCCAAGTTCTAAAACTACACTCTAGACTTAAAATGATACCTCAAAATGTCCACTGTTTTTACAGTTCTTAAAAGTGTGTGTGTCTGTCCTGAAGTTTATTTGTCTGCTTTGAAACTTCACACCAATCTTCGCCACATGGGCGTTACGTTTCCAAACGTAATGTTAAATTTTGATAACTCTCATACCGGCCCAAATCTAATGTTAAATTAATATAGACACCCATAATGTTATTATATTCTAAGTCCCATATTAAACCCTTATACTACTTGCATATGCTGTTTCAAGTTTATACATTTGTGTATTTACCGTTAGTTTTCGTGAATTTTGTGAACATTGAGGTAAATACAATAATAGACGTTGCTCCAAGTTTCTTTCAGAAGTCAGACTGTGGTATTAGTGACGTTTTTAGAGAAGCTAACGCGCCACATGAGGCGATAATTTTTCCTAACTTAGGAAGCTGCCATAGCAACTAGAATATTGTTGGTGCTTTCGTTGACATCTTCGCTTGGGAACACATGGATACCAAACCCTCGCAATTCAATTGGGGTGATGTTATGTATATACAGGTAGAGCAGACCATCACTGGATCACGCGTCGAACCAGCGACTATTTTCATTCATGAGTAAATGATCTCGTTGTATTTTTTCTTCTATGTTATATATTGAAAATAAAATAAATATGACATGATAATTTAATTGATGGGCGTAGCACTTATCAAACCCTATAAATAATGCATTTAAAATAATTAATTATGTCGATTTCGAATTATAGATAGTTTATACCAATTTTCAAAATAACTTACACAATCAAACTGCATGAGTTACCTATCGTCTGTTGATTGAGCAATTGAGACGGAATAATATAATAATACCAACCTTTACTAAAGGCATGCTTCTCATACGAGCCTGGAATAGAGAATTAATGTAAACATATTCACATCAAATGAAATGGAAGCAATATTTTCACTGAATTAAGTGTCAGGATGATGTTTGAAATTTATATCCATATTTTAGCAACCTAATCGCCAAGCCGTGTTATAAACTTTTACCTGAGTTTACCAAGCGTACCTCGCGTAAAGGTCCGATTACTTTTAGTAGTGTGCATTGACTGAAACGCCATACAAATGGGATTTTTCCGTTTGTGTGTAACATTTCTCGCCCTACGACTTCCGATAAATTTTGTCAATTCTACAGGTAAGTTCATTTTATGTAATACCCGAGACAGTTTTTGTTAGATATCGCATGAAAACGAATGAAAATATAACGGTTAAGGCTATTTAATTACTTTCAAATATGCAAAGAAATTTAACCAAGTTGACTATATAATTCTCCTTCACTTCTATGATATGAAAAACTGTTGTTTTTGGGGGTTTTTTTTCCCTCTCCCGTTAAACTATGATTATTTATATGGCAAACCAGTTGCTACCAGCAAAATGTGCAAGTGTGGACAATACACGTGGACCTATTTTTGTTGTTCATATCTGCGTGCATGATTTTACGAATGGTATATTTGACAACCTCAGATATGTTCCTGGCTTTTATTGATAGTATTATTATCACTTATTTTGACATAACCCAGGTAAACCTGATTCTTTCTATTTTATCAGCGACAATAAGTACTTGCGATTCTGATGACTGACAATAGAAACATGACACTTAATCCAATATGCAATTTGATCATATCATTTCAGAAGATTGTAAAGTTTATAAAATAGTTTGATTGAATTATCAGTGTCTAACATGCGAGCAAAACAAACCACCATAAATTTGGAATAATGAATAGTTCTGTTCTCTCTCTCTCTCTCTCTCTCTCTCTCTCTCTCTCTCTCTCTCTCTCTCTCTCTCTCTCTATCTATCATAATAAATTAGCAGATCTGTATTGCATTCGTGTCTCAAATCTGTGATGGGGAAGACCGATACTAGATTTGCACATTTTGTAGTTTTGAACCTTTTGTCATCGTTGCATTAAGCATGTTTTAACTAGTACTTGATTTTCTCAATCGAACATCGCCACTCATTACATATTGTAACACAGTATCCATAATGTTATCATCAACGTTAACTCTAGTATTAACCAATCAGAAGTCATCTCTAGCATTAACCAATCAGAAATCATCTCTAGTTTTAACCAGTCAGAAGTTGATATTTGAAGAGATGATGTATTTGATAGTTATCCTCACAGCTCCTTAATCGTCAGTGATAAAGCAGTCAGGCAATAGCGTTACGTTTTGTCTGAGTTAAGTAGTGTACTGAAGGCCATACAACATTCACTTTCCCTACTTTCAGAGCTTTATTTCAAAAGCTTTGAAATTACCGATGTTGGTTATCTAACACAAACATGTTGATAGTGTCCGAGTAAACCGAATGTTTTCTCCTCCCAGAAACAGGAAACTGATCCGTGTTTTAAAGTAATAGGTAAAACAAAATGATCACTTACCTCATCAGGAATGAATCTTTTTATTATTGACAATGAACAGGCATACATCTTATTTTACAACTATTTATTTTCGTTTAAATTTCATCTTGTGTAAGCATATTAATTGTTCAAACATCTCTTGGGCAGATGTAAAGAAAGATACATTATAATATAAGGTCTGAGTATCTTTACTTACTTGCATGTAAAGAAAGATACATTATAATATAAGGTCTGTGTATCTTTACTTACTTGCATGTAAAGAAAGATACATTGTACTATAAGGTCTGTGTATCTTTACTTACTTGCATGTAAAGAAAGATACATTATAATATAAGGTCTGTGTATCTTTACTTACTTGCATGTAAAGAAAGATACATTATAATATAAGGTCTGTGTATCTTTACTTACTTGAATGTAAAGAAAGATACATTATAATATAAGGTCTGTGTATCTTTACTTACTTGCATGTAAAGAAAGATACATTGTACTATAAGGTCTGTGTATCTTTACTTACTTGCATGTAAAGAAAGATACATTATAATATAAGGTCTGTGTATCTTTACTTACTTGCATGTAAAGAAAGATACATTATAATATAAGGTCTGTGTATCTTTACTTACTTGCATGTAAAGAAAGATACATTGTACTATAAGGTCTGTGTATCTTTACTTACTTGCATGTAAAGAAAGATACATTATAATATAAGGTCTGTGTATCTTTACTTACTTGCATGTAAAGAAAGATACATTATAATATAAGGTCTGTGTATCTTTACTTACTTGCATTTAAAGAAAGATACATTATAATATAAGGTCTGTGTATATTTACTTACTTGCATTTAAAGAAAGATACAATGTACTATAAGGTCTGAGTATCTTTACTTACTTGCATGTAAAGAAAGATACACTATAATACAAAGTCTTCGTATCTTTACTTACTTGCATTTAAAGAAAGATACATTATAATATAAGGTCTGTGTATCTTTACTTACTTGCATGTAAAGAAAGATACATTATAATATAAGGTCTGTGTATCTTTACTTACTTGCATGTAAAGAAAGATACATTATAATATAAGGTCTGTGTATCTTCACTTACTTGCATTTAAAGAAAGATACAATGTACTATAAGGTCTGAGTATCTTTACTTACTTGCATGTAAAGAAAGATACATTATAATATAAGGTCTGTGTATCTTTACTTACTTGCATGTAAAGAAAGATACATTATAATATAAGGTCTGTGTATCTTTACTTACTTGCATGTAAAGAAAGATAAATTATAATATAAGGTCTGTGTATCTTTACTTACTTGCATTTAAAGAAAGATACAATGTACTATAAGGTCTGAGTATCTTTACTTACTTGCATTTAAAGAAAGATACAATGTACTATAAGGTCTGAGTATCTTTACTTACTTGCATGTAAAGAAAGATACATTATAATATAAGGTCTGTGTATCTTTACTTACTTGCATTTAAAGAAAGATACATTATAATATAAGGTCTGTGTATCTTTACTTACTTGCATGTAAAGAAAGATACATTATAATATAAGGTCTGTGTATCTTTACTTACTTGCATTTAAAGAAAGATACAATGTACTATAAGGTCTGTGTATCTTTACTTACTTGCATTTAAAGAAAGATACACTATAATATAAGGTCTGTGTATCTTTATTTACTTGCATTTAAAGAAAGATACACTATAATATAAGGTCTGTGTATCTTTACTTACTTGCATTTAAAGAAAGATACAATGTACTATAAGGTCTGTGTATCTTTACTTACTTGCATTTAAAGAAAGATACACTATAATATAAGGTCTGTGTATCTTTACTTACTTGCATTTAAAGAAAGATACAATGTACTATAAGGTCTGTGTATCTTTACTTACTTGCATTTAAAGAAAGATACAATGTACTATAAGGTCTGTGTATCTTTACTTACTTGCATGTAAAGAAAGATACATTATAATATAAGGTCTGTGTATCTTTACTTACTTGCATTTAAAGAAAGATACAATGTACTATAAGGTCTGTGTATCTTTACTTACTTGCATGTAAAGAAAGATACACTATAATATAAGGTCTGTGTATCTTAACTTACTTGCATTTAAAGAAAGATACACTATAATACAAAGTCTTCGTATTTTACTTACTTGCATTTAAAGAAAGATACACTATAATATAAGGTCTGTGTATATTTACTTACTTGCACTTAAAGAAAGATACACAATAATACAAAGTCTTCGTATCTTTATTTACTTGCATTTTAAGAAAGATACATTATAATATAAGGTCTGTGTATCTTTACTGACTTGCATTTAAAGAAAGATACACTATAATATAAGGTCTGTGTATCTTTACTTACTTGCACTTAAAGAAAGATACACAATAATACAAAGTCTTCGTATCTTTATTTACTTGCATTTTAAGAAAGATACATTATAATATAAGGTCTGTGTATCTTTACTTACTTGCATTTAAAGAAAGATACACTATAATACAAAGTCTTCGTATCTTTACTTACTTGCATTTAAAGAAAGATACACTATAATATAAGGTCTGTGTATCTTTACTTACTTGCATTTAAAGAAAGATACATTATAATAAAAGGTCTGTGTATCTTGACTTACTTGCATTTAAAGAAAGATACACTATAATATAAGGTCTGTGTATCTTTACTTACTTGCATTTAAAGAAAGATACAATGCAATATAAGGTCTGAGTATCTTTATTTACTTGCACTTAAAGAAAGATACACAATAATACAAAGTCTTCGTATCTTTATTTACTTGCACTTAAAGAAAGATACACAATAATACAAAGTCTTCGTATCTTTATTTACTTGCATTTTAAGAAAGATACATTATAATATAAGGTCTGTGTATCTTTACTTACTTGCATTTAAAGAAAGATACAATGTAATATAAGGTCTGAGTATCTTTATTTACTTGCACTTAAAGAAAGATACACAATAATACAAAGTCTTCGTATCTTTATTTACTTGCATTTTAAGAAAGCTACATTATAATATAAAATCTGAGTATCTTTACTTACTTGCATTTAAAGAAAGATACATTATAATATAAGGTCTGTGTATCTTTACTTACTTGCATTTAAAGAAAGATACAATGTAATATAAGGTCTGAGTATCTTTATTTACTTGCACTTAAAGAAAGATACACAATAATACAAAGTCTTCGTATCTTTATTTACTTGCACTTAAAGAAAGATACACAATAATACAAAGTCTTCGTATCTTTATTTACTTGCATTTTAAGAAAGATACACAATGATACAAAAGTCTTCGTATCGTTATTTACTTGCATTTAAAGAAAGATACACAATAATACAAAGTCTTCGTATCTTTACTTACTTGCATTTTAAGAAAGATACACTATAATATAAGGTCTGCATATCTTTATGTACTTGGATTTAAAGAAAGATGAACTATAATATAAGGTTTTCGTATCTTTAGTTACTTTGGATTTACCTGATAAAACACAAGGTTTTTATATTCAACAAAGCAAAACTATTGAATCAAATTATACATTTTTGGAAAACATGTGATTTTTTTAAAACTAATAATTGCATCAGAGCTTCGTGCAACTATTCAGAATTGCAATGATAACTGCACGCAATGGGATCTTAAGATTTCCTCGGATACAATAGTATACCTTACACAATAACAATCGCACGTACCTGGATCTTAAGATTTCCTTGAATACAATATTACACCTTACACAATAACAATCGCACGCAACGGGATCTTAAGATTTTTCTTGAATACAATATTTACACCTTACACAATAACAATCGCACGCAACGGGATCTTAAGATTTCCTTGAATACAATATTACACCTTACACAATATACATATGACACTATATTCATTTGCCCGTGATGAAGAAGAAACATGTCAAGTATATAGAAGAATTTTTTAATTAGAGCTTTATATAGGTAATATAATAATAATAATAATAATAATAGTAATAAAATTAATAATCAAACGTTCTAGTGCAAGAAAGAAAAAATAGCAATTTTGTCCCTGAACAGTATTAAAGCATAATTATCGTTTTATAATTCATACCGTTTGAAGAAGATTCTCATGGCGTGAAAAAATATTCTTGCATACAGATATTTACTAATAATAAATGGACCTGCAAAATGTTTCATTTATATTCAGTTATTTTGGGGGTATTTGTTTATTTCTTTAACTTTGATTATATACTCAACATATTTGCATTTATTTCTAATGACTTCAGTTACCTTGGAACATTTTATTTTTCAAATACTTATTCTTTATATTTTTAGTACATACACATGTATGTATGAATCCATTTGTTTTATATAGAATATATTATGACACAAATAGCTATGCCAGACATTTTAATCTTTCAGTCTCATGTCCATCCGGCGACACATCCGAAATTGTGAAGAAGGGACAGACGTGTTCCCAATTGATTTCCAGTGCCAACTATGAATGTTATAACCTTACCATAGAGACTAGTTGTTGTTCGTCATGTAATGCCATAGCAACGAACTTTTCCGGTGAGTCAGTTCGTTTGTAGTCATACTCTAGCGACCGTATGTACAACAACATCAGTCGATTCATACAAAGTATCCAAGTGATCGGTTTAAATGGGTATCATTCACACTATTTTCATGTCGTTGGACGTTTGAATATGTATGTATGTATGTATGTATGTATGTATGTATGTATGTATGTATGTATGTATGTATGTATGTTTGTATGTATGTATGGATGGATGGATGGATGCATGGATATATGTATGTATGTATATGTGTATGTTTCTATGTGTGTATGTATATATGCATGCATGCATGTACGTTCGTACGTATGTATGTCTGTATTTATATATGTATATATGTATGGATGCATGTATGTATGTATGTATATGAGAATGTATCTATGTGTGTATGTATCTATGTATGTATGTACATATGTATGTATGCATGTACGTACGTACGTATGTCTGTCTGTCTGTCTGTATGTATATATATGTATGTATGTATGTTGGTATGTATATATGTATATATGTATGTATGGATGGATGAATGGATACAGTTGCAGTATAATTTTAAAAGGTGCTGTGTTTTAATTACGCCGCTTTTCCATAAATTTTATCGACTCGACTTACGTAAGGGGATCGTGCTGAAACTGGAGACAATGTTGGCGCATAAACCTGACGTGAAGATCACGTTGAAGTGTTTAATGGAGAGTTTCAAACACGTCCTAAAATATTTCTTCATTCGCATGATTTGATTTGCTAAAAAGAAATATTTTTACCCCCAGCCTTTTTTTTTTTTTTAACTTAGCAAAAGCCATTATTTTTAGAGATCGACGGATACAAAATAGGTGCTGATGAGCACTTATACTCACGGTGTATGCAGACTTTTCCTTAAATATGGAAAGGTGCATTGAGAAGAAACAAATTATCAAAGACCAATGTTAAGCTTAAATTATTTGATCAAGTAATTAATCGATCGACCAATCAAGCAATCAATCAGCCAACCTATGAACCAATCAATCAATCAACCAACCAAACAAACAAATAATCAATCATTGAACCGTGACCAACTATGACCGAATTTCAACAAACTTAACAGATTCAAAAGTGTAGTCACGCTATGCTTTTGGTGGTGACGATCTAGCTTTGTTACCGAGTGACATGGTGACGATGGTCTAGCTTTGTTACCGAGTGACATGGTCGTGACGATCTAGCTTGTTACCGAGTGACATGGTGGTAATGATCTAGCTTTGTTACCGAGTGACAAAGTGATGATGGTCTAGCTTTGTTACCGAGTGTCATGGTGGTAACGATCTAGCTTTGTTACCGAGTGACATGGTGGTATCGATCTAGCTTTGTTACCGAGTGACATGGTGGTAACGATCTAAATTGTGTCACAAAATGATTCTCTTCGACTAGGAAGTCGAGGATTTGGTTGAGTACGAGCATCAGTAGAAAAAACAACACTTTCACAATATTAGCTATAGACAGCAATTGTCGATATTGCCATTGCTATCGCTGTAGCTATAGACAGCAAGTTCTTTATATTGACAGTGCTAGCGCTGTAGCTATAGACAGCAATTGTTGATATTGCCATTGTTATCTCTGTAGCTATATACAGATCAACTGGTGATATTGCCATTGCTATCGCTGCAGCTATAGACAGAGAAACTGTTGATATTGCCATTGTTATCTCTGTTGCTATATACACTATTGTTGATATTGCCATTGTTATCTCTGTTGCTATATACACTATTGTTGATATTCCAATTGCTATCACGGTACCTATAGACAGAGCAACTGTTTATATTGTGATTGCTATCGCGGTATATATATATATATATATATATATATATATATATATATATATATATATATATATATATATGTGTGTGTGTGTGTGTGTGTGTGTGTGTGTGTGTGTGTGTGTGTGTGTGTGTGTGTACAGAACAACTGTTGATATTGCCATTGCTATCACGGTACCTATAGACAGAGCAATTGTTGATATTGTCATTGATATGTGTCATTGCTATCACGGTACCTATAGACAGGATAATTGTTGATATTGCCATTGTTATCTCTGTAGCTATAGACAAAGCAATTGTTGATATTGCCATTGCTATCGCTGTAGCTAGATCAGCTATTGCTACTCCTTTTTATTTGAATATTAGTTTTTCTACGAAATGAAATTTGCTTCATGTATTTTTTTTCCATGTTGAACTTGTAAATATTTTCTTTTTAAATTTATAACTATTTCTGACTTCATAATATGTAATACATTATTTATGGCCATTGGCTTCTTCCTAAATTCTTCCCTCGAATGTTTGTATGTTTTCGTTATGATGTTCGAGTTGTATTACACGAGCCTTTATTTTGAGCCTTACGTCTCTCTTTCTTCTTGTGTGGTAAATACTTTGCGAACAATTTCTTCTCTTTTAGTTCCGTATGTTACCCACTCGAAGACACCTTTACTTAAAGATTCGATTTTCAAATTTACAAATAAATTCACTCAGTTCAGTGTTACGACTTTATGGTCTAAGACAAATGTAACAGAAAAAAGGTGGTACCAACAAATCAAGTAAAATTCAACAAGCAATTTATTTCTAGACAATTAAAGTGAAAATTTCAAAGACACTTACAGTAACGTGAATTAAAATCAAAATAATCCAATAATTCTAAGTGTCCAAATCACAAGTCCTAAATATAGAATGTTCCGAATGAATGACTATATCCTTGAATGTGTTGATGTGCCTTTAATGTCTTTAATGTTCTGATGTGCCAGTAGTCTTTAATGTGATGATGTGCCAAAATTAAGTACTCCAGAATATCTTTGAATAAGTTCACATAAATCCCCAAATCACCAATTCAAAATCCAAAAATCTATGAGCACTTTTATAATCCAATGAATATTTTTAATAATTTCTCTCCCTGAATTTAGAATGATTTTTCACAACTGTAATGGTTCATTAAAGACTGATGTTAAGATCGAAACTAAAAAAAACTGTTCACTAAACATGGTATATATAAAGATAGGTCACATGACAGACTGTTCTAGAATATTATATGGTTTATGTGACTTTTGACACATAACTCTAAAGGAAATTCTGGTTTTATCTGTAAAGAAAATCCTGACCTCAAATGGAATAAACAACTTGTTTGCTAAAACCGTCCTTAAACTCAAATACTAAGTAAGCAACCTAATTCAAGGACAATAGCTAAATATGTCAACACTATACTTAACATTAAGGTTTAAGCAAATATTAAAGTCAAGAAACATTTATAATTTCTTAAAATATTTATAATATTATATAAACATCATACATAGTAACATTAGTATTTCCTTTTTTGGTCCAGAAGTTAATTCTTTCACAAAAATACAAATTTCATCATGTAATGATATACTCCTACTATTTTTTGTTTGTTGCCTTTTTATAGCTGTGTTTGTAATGGGTATTAATGTTGTGTCTTCGACGTCGTGCTTAGCACAGGCTAACGTTCCGCGTCCTAGCTTCGTTCTCCTGTATCTCTAAGTCTCTTACATTTGTCCTGAAATTCATATCTTATGATAAAGGTTTCGTACCACCATTCTTGGTTTCGTACCACCATTCTTGGTTTCGTACCACCATTCTTGGTTTCGTACCACCATTCTTGGTGATCCTTCGCCACCGGATCTATCTTTGGATGTAATATATATTTCACTATTAGTATCTCGTCTCTGCATAACTCTTGCATATAAACTTACAAAGTACGAGCCCACTTTATAACCAAAATTTCTTAATTTCTGCTCTATTTAAATGTATTTGTTGTTCTTGTGCAAACATAATACATTTTACTTCATCAAAACATCTGATATTTGTTCTTCAAAACAACTAGCATGATTTACACTATCTTCAACTTGAATTCTGATTTTGTGTTTGAACTGTATTAACATCGTTTTCTTCATCGTCATTATCATCATCGTAACATGATTTTCACATTCATTCATTTCAAAATCTCCACCAATCTCAGATATTGTTTTCGTTATTTAGGTAGCGAAGAAATGGACCAGACACAACTTCAAAAAAGAATTTGAATTTATTGGAAACAAAAACAGCAATAATTCTTACTTCTTTAAAATATGAAGAGTACAAACAGGAATTGAACATAGATTTTGTTAATGCAACATAAAAAAACAAAACGTGTAAAAATGTTTGGAAAAAGAGTTGTACAATGGACGATAAACAAATCAAGAAGACACAAATGCAAGACACAAATGCAAGACACAAATGCAAGACGTACTACAATTTCCAAAACTCATTGTCAGATGGTGTTATTTACACTGTGGTATCGTCATCGTCAGATCGTGTTATTACACTGTAGCATCAAGTCATTGTCAGATGGTGTTATTTACACTGTGACATCAAGTCATTGTCAGAGGTCGGTATTTACACTGTGACATCAAGTCATTGTCAGATGGTGTTGTTTACGCTGTGACATCAAGTCATTGTCAGATGATATTATTTACACTGTGACATCGTGTCATTGTCAGAGGTTGTTATGTACACTGTGACATCAAATCATTTTCATATGTTGTTATTAATACTGTGACATCAATAATTAGCAGATTTCTTGCAAAGGTCAACTTGGACAGATTACATAATGAAGTAACACCTAACAACGTGACATCAAGAGGAATTAGATACATAACAGGATTTTATATCATTTCAGCTCGTTTGCTTCTATCTGCATTCGGTGCTAGATTGGAAACATACAAACATATTGTTTCGATGCAACAGTTCTCGGAAGGAAACAATTTTAAAAAGGAACAAAAATAAAGGAATCTGGTAATACTGAAAACAAATGAAGATTAAATATATGTGTACTGGTTCCTCTCTTGTTGATGCATGTGTTACAATAATTGTCTTTACAGAATTAGCTGCTTTCCGTGCAATGAAGCCTTATGTTTAATAAAATCAATTAAAAGGAAAAATCGATAATACCAACAAGGAGTTTGATCAGGAAACTTAACATATGACTGGGTGTGTATTGCTTTTGACTGGGTGTGTATTGCATATAACTGGCCGTGTAGTGCTTATACCTGGCTGTGTATTGCTTATGACTGGGTGTGTTTTGCGTATGACTGGGTGTATGCTGATCATAACTGAGTGCTTATTGCTTATGACTGCAGTGTAATGCTTATGGCTTGGTGTGTATTGCTTTAAGATTTTCAAATTGTACCAAGTCAAGAGTATCCTGATAGTATTAATTTAAGTGATTTAGTTTTAACTGATCAAAAGATAAAAACACCCAACATGACACATGGTACAAACACCCCACATTTCACATGATACAAACACTCCACACGACACATTATACAAATACCCCTCATGCCTATGACTGCATGTGCATTGTTTATGACTTGGTGTGCATTGCTTTACGATTTTAAAATTGTACCAAGTCTGGAGTATCCTGACAGTATTAATTTAAGTGATGTAGTTTTAACTGATCAAGAGATACAGACACCCAATATGACACATGGTACAACAATCCATATGATATATGATACAAACACGACATGACACATGATACAACACCCCACATGACACATGATACAAACACCCTACATGACACATTATATAATACCCCACATGACACATGATACAAACACCCACATGACACATGATATAAACACTCCACATTACACATGATACGAGCACCACATGACACATGATGCAAATATCCCATGACACATGATACAAACACCTCACATGACAAATGATAGAAACTCCCATCATGATACAAACACCCCATATGACTGGTACTAGAAATACATTAAATAAATGGATGCTAATTATTTTTAAATCGAAATGACACCACAAACATTATTTAACAGTTATTGAATTTATAAATGATTACAACTGTACATCGTCATGTTTTGTTGAATACAGCAGATTACGTGGATTATTAACTCATTCAGGTTAAGAAATCTGGCTTCTACGTAATTTTTGTCAACTTGTATACTAAACCCAAGCTAACTCAATAGACGTTTAATAATGACTTTAACATGACCTGATGGGTAAAGAACAAACGTTTCCTTACTCATTAGACGTTTTATTTTGACTTTTACGTAGCCTGTGACCTTAACATGACCTGATGGGTAAAGAACCTTTTGCTTACACATTAGATGTTAAAAAAGAATTTGTGCCTAATCTTTACAGAGTCAAAGAAACACGTACATGCCATCTGGAAATTAACGATGCTTTAATATTTGAATCGAAACACGAAAGAGGACCTGTTTAGTAAGGATATAAATACAACACAACAAATGAACAACGGCTAACAATCTAGTATTTACATAAAATAAATATATATTCAAATTATTTGATCCCAATGGAATCGAATAAAAAAACAGATACCACAAAATCATAGAAGAGTACTAGCATGAAACTGCAGAAGTCAGTGAGAATAGATCAAAGACGCTTGACTACATGAATGAATGAGTGAGAGAGTACAGTTTGGGGACTAAGTATTTGAACAACCTGGATGATGACGTTTACTCTATATGCATCTCTTGGTATGAGGTTAACTCGATGTAGACCCAGCAAATAATTTAAAACTTGAACAACTAGACACACAAAATTGAATAATTTTTATCATCATTCTGATGTTCATGTAAAACACAATTACCTATTTATTCCACTTATGATGAGTATTAGTGTGTTTAGCTTACAACTGTTTTGTAAAGAAGGAAGAGCATTTTTTTTAGCACAATAAATATCAAAATGCATAACTCCTGACAAGTCGAAAATAATATAACACTCATTGAAAACTTAGTCCAGCAGATCATGGTATCCCACATACCAAAACTAAGTCCAAATATATGTTGAATTTACCAGGTTCTTTCTGACGTTTGATTAAAGAAGATGTTAATAATGCAGGAGTACACAATCTGAGTAGAATGCTTATGAAATAAATCACCATATTCTTTGGAAGTGACGATATTCTAAGTTGAATGACTAAGTCTTTTTCACAACAAATAAAAGGCTTATACTTACTGGTTTCGGTATAATATTTGACAAAACTGATAAGGTTACCATCAGTATGCACACAATGCTGGTACTGAATAGGTGCAGTTTTTGGTGTATGGAAAGAAGTTTACAATAACATTATACTTCCAGATACTAACATATCATGGATATCTGTGCTCTTCCTCTGGATTTCAGATTTAACACAACACTTGCAAAAGCAGCTGAAGTGGTGGAAGGTAGAAGCCAAGAATATCAAGTGGAAAACATTTGCCTCTAGTACGATATAATTACATCTGAACCAATTACACATATAATTACATCTGAATCAATTACACATATAATTACATCTGAATCAATTACACATATAATTACATCTGAATCAATTACACATATAATTACATCTGAATCAATTACACATATAATTACATCTGAATCAATTACACATATAATTACATCTGAATCAATTACACATATAATTACATCTGAATCAATTACACATATAATTACATCTGAATCAATTACACATATAATTACATCTGAATCAATTACACATATAATTACATCTAAATCAAGTATATAATCAGTAAATTATAAATACAGAAATCGGATTTCGTTCTTTCGTGACCACATTACTATCGAGAGAATCAGCGACATAGCAGCTAATACAACTTTGCTGAACCTTACGTTTGATTCTCCCAAAATGAGTTTGAAAATGAGTTACCACATAGTCACGGGATGTTTAAAAAAAACACCTCACCTTCTGTGATGATGTAGGCCACGTGTACCTACTGCATAATGGTCACATGTCTGTAAGGTAATGTTTATGTATTGTCAACCAAAAAACGTTTGTTGTCATACATATAAATGCAGCTTTGTTACATTTGATGATCAACACCTCCTAATTGTATGACCTAAGTAAATTTATTTACTTGTGATTAAATAAGCAATAAAAATTTGTACATCTCAAATTTTAAATTCTTTTTGGTAACGCGTATTTATATCCCGTTATGGATTCTCTTTGAATCTTTGTCTGTTATAAATTTATAGAATTTGGTCTTAACTCACTAAACTTTCTAACTGAAATGCTAGTTAGTTCATTGTTGAAAAGCCATTAAACCTTCTTATTTATTTGTGGGATGCAAAACTCGTTTTTCTTTGGATAATCATAAGTGCCATAACATATCCCTCAATTCACTATAAATGTTTTCTATCTCAACATAGACACAAAACAAATCAGTATAAACGTTTGTTGTCTCAACATAGACTCACAACAATTCACTATAAATGTTTTTTGTCTCAACATAAACACACAACAAATCAGTATACACTTTTTATGTCTCAACATAGACACACAGCAAATCAGTATAAACTTGTTCTATCTCAACATAGACACACAACAAATCAGTATAAACGTTTACTGTCTCAACATAGACATACAACGAATCACTATAAATATTTTCTGTCTCAACATAGACACTCAACGAATCACTATAAATGTTTTCTGTTTCAACATAGACACACAACAAGTCAGTATCGATCTTGAGTAGTCACATTTTATCTCTGAATTTATTTGTTTGGTAATTTTTTGCTATAAAATCATACCATTTGGCTCTTAAACTGTAACTCCGCCGTAAATTGGTTTGGTTAATTTGATCTTTCTTTTCTTTCACACAAACTAACACTAAGTTATCGTCAATAATTTGTATCCTTGCAAAGGACAGATCTTTTGGGGCATTGAAAAATGTATGTTGTTTTATACATATCAATGCTGTTGTGCTTTTCTTGAGATTTCCCATTTGTTTACTAAATATAAATTTTTAAAATGTCGTTTTCAAAATTTTTAATGTCTTTATGCCTCAAACTATTATTGAGTTCTATGTAAAGTTTAGGCCATGGTTGCTGATAGAAAAGGATAACTCTAAGGATTTTTTAAAAAAAATTAAACTTAGCTGCACGTGAACCGTTAAATGTCTTTTCCAAGAGGGATAACCCTTCTTCGTCTGGTACAAGTTTTTCAGAAGCTAATGGATATTCACTGAAATCGTCATGCAGATATAATGGAACCTGAAAATCTTCTGAAATGAAACCAGCATAAATAATATCAGGTATTTCAACCAGTAACGATAATATCATAGTTTTTCAAACAGTATTGATAATATCAGGTATTTCAACCAGTATTGATAATAGCAGGTATTTCAATCAGTATCGATAATATCAGGTATTTCTATCAGTATCGATAATATCAGATATTTCAATCAGTAACGATAATATCGGGTATTTCAACCAGTATTGATAATATCAGATATTTCAATCAGTATCGATAATATCGGGTGTTTCAACCAGTAACGATAATATCAGGTATTTCAATCAGTATTGATAATATCAGGCATTTCAAAGAGATTGTCTTGCATCTATCTAATTTGTTCATAATTTTATTTCCTACCTTATTTACCGGGATGTATTGGCTAACTGTCCATTCATACAGATTTGTATCATTAAGGTAGATAATATATGACCTTGACTTTGATCTTTATGATTCGCCATCATTTTTTTAATCTTACCATCTATGTCCGATTTTCTTGGCGTATCTAGGCGGTTTTATCCTAATACCAATTCTAATTGATGATTGATTCATAACGAACATATCAAAGTCCATCAAAAGTTTTATTTCAATACCCAATATGTTCAAACTAGCATCATGACCTAGTCCTGGTGGACTATAGTAAGGCGCATGACCTAGTTTGTAATTTATTATGCACGCATTCCTGGAACTCTTCAAAATGTCACACAACATTAGAGTGTTCGTAATTAGTAGTCATGAAAGCCACTTAATGCTGAAAGCTGCAATATTTCATGACATCATGTACATACTGGTAGTCTCCATTGGATATGTTTGAGTCAATGAGTGAAGAGAACAACTTTAATTTGGATGGTATTGCTGTTTCGTTAAATCGTTCCAATACTACAATATTTGGATATCATTACACCTACGGCGCAAACCTTGTAGGCTTGGTTTGCACAGCCTCATTGTGTTACACCAACGTTGCAGAACGACAACGTCGTTCAACCCAATTGTTTATGTGTTTTTTTTAAATTTTCATCGCTTAAATTTTTAGCAATCTGCTATACCATGAATATAAAGTTATGTACAAATCGAATTGTTTATTTCCAGTCAATTTTTTTCCTTATTCCAAAAAACCTATCAACTTTGAAATCCTTACTGAATAGAATATGTCTCTACTTTCTTTGGTATTACTTTTATCAGGTCATTGTTTCAAGTGTCTTGATGAACAGATGAATGCCATAACCGGACAAGCTGTGAACGATTAGTGAGATATATTGTGTGTGAGATATATTGTGTGTGAGATATATTGTGTGTGAGATATATTATTGTGTGTGAGATATATTGTGTGTGAGATATATTGTGTGCACCTGAAATTCAAATTGCATTCCTTATGAGCAGCCCCTGTATACTTGCCTTGTACGTGATCGTGCTTGTGTAGGTTTTGTGTATAAGCTTCGCCTTCGCGACCGTTGTCTTTAAATATGCTTGTTTTTAAATATTATATTTCTATAGGACACGCTGGTTGAACGAAAATGTTTCTCATTTTCATCTGTGAATACCAAAGGTTTCGCATTTTTCAGGTTTTAACATTACAGTCCAAAACATACGGAACTTTTAATTGATTTGGGTTGTTTCTAAATTTTACAAGTGAGCCTACTTCAGGCATTGTAAGTAGTTGTGTGTGGCCAAATACAACTACTATTGTATCTATCGTGTTGTCTACACTGTAACGTACTCGTTTGTGTTCTGATAACTTTCTGGCGATCTGAAAATAATTTAAGCGTTTCTTACAAATATATTTTCTATCTGTAATGGATATTTATCTGTGATGACACTAATTTTAATCAATCTGTGATGACACTAATTTTAATCAATCTGTGATGACACTAATTTTAATCAATCTGTGATGACACTAATTTTAATCAATCTGTGATGACACTAATTTTAATCAATCTGTGATGACACTAATTTTAATCAATCTGTGATGACACTAATTTTAATCAATCTGTGATGACACTAATTTTAATCAATCTGTGATGACACTAATTTTAATCAATCTGTGATGACACTAATTTTAATCAATCGTTAATTCAAACGTAATTGGACCTTCCATTATTGTAATCTTCTCTGGAGGAGATGTGCACTTTCTGTGCAGCGTTAAAATCACTGCATTGACAATGCGTAACATCCCTTGAAGCAAATATGATCAACACGTGAACATGTCTGACATCTTTTGTCTCTATTATTCTAACCGGTTTGATGCATTTTCTCTCCAAACTGCTGTCTTCCATTTCCAATATTTCATACCAATTAACAGATATATTAAATTCATGCTTAATTTCTTTGACCAACTCTATTTTTACCGGACATACATTACAAGTATTTACTGTATCTATCAAATTGTCTTTTGCTGGCCTCTTCTGATTTTGGCGAAAGTATTGAAAACTGATTCCACAGCAGAGAAAACACAAGCAAACATCTTTTATCTTGCTTTTTACGTTAAGACAAGCTTTTCTTGTTTTTATAAACCCAGGCAAATCTATGTATGAGCTTCCTCCTAACTATATACGTTAATACCTATTTATATACGGCCAATATATATCTATATACACTAATACCTATCTATATACACCAATACCTATCTATATACACCAATACCTATCTATATACACTAATACCTATCTATATACACTAATACCTATCTATATATACTAATACCTATCTATATACACTAATACCTATCTATATACACTAATACCTATCTATATACACCAATACCTATCTATATATACTAATACCTATTATATACACTAATACCTATCTATATACACTAATACCTATCTATATACACTAATACCTATCTATATATACTAATACCTATCTATATACACTAATACCTATCTATATACACTAATACCTATCTATATATACTAATACCTATCTATATACACTAATACCTATCTATATATACTAATACCTATTATATACACTAATACCTATCTATACACACTAATACCTATCTATATACACTAATACCTATCTATATACACTAATACCTATTATATACACTAATACCTATCTATATACACTAATGCCTATCTATATACACTAATACCTATCTATATATACTAATACCTATCTATATACACTAATACCTATCTATATATACTAATACCTATCTATATATACTAATACCTATCTATATACACCAGTACCTATCTATATATACTAATACCTATCTATATATACTAATACCTATCTATATACACTAATACCTATCTATATATACTAATAACTATCTATATATACTAATACCTATCTATATACACTAATACCTATCTATATATACTAATACCTATCAATATACACCAATACCTATCTATATATACTAATACCTATCTATATACACTAATACCTATCTATATATACTAATACCTATCTATATACACTAATACCTATCTATATACACCAATACCTATCTATATATGCTAATACCTATTATATACACTAATACCTATCTATATACACCAGTACCTATCTATATATACTAATACCTATCTATATACACTAATACCTATCTATATACACTAATACCTATCTATATATACTAATACCTATCTATATACACCAATACCTATCTATATATACTAATACCTATTATATACACTAATACCTATCTATATACACTAATACCTATCTATATACACTAATACCTATCTATATATACTAATACCTATTTATATACACTAATACCTATCTATATACACCAATACCTATCTATATACACTAATACCTATCTATATACACCAATACCTATCTATATACACTAATACCTGTCTATATATACTAATACCTATCTATATACACTAATACCTATTTATATACGGCCAATATATATCTATATTCATTAATACCTATCTATATACACTAATACCAATCTACATACACTAATAACTATTTATATACGGCCAATACCTATCTATATACACTAATACCTATCTATATACACTAATACCTATCTATATATATATTAATACCTATCAATAGACACTAACACCTATTTATATACACTAATACATATCTATATACGTTACTATCTATCTATATACACTAATACCTTTCTATATACATTAATACCTATTTATATACACTAATACCTATTTATATGCGGTCCACAGCTATGTATATACGGCCAATACCTATATATATACACTAATACCTATCTATATACACTAATATTCATATCTATATATACTAATACCTATCTATATAAACTAATACATATCTATATACGGCCAATACCTATCTATATACGTTAATACCTATCAGCATACGTTAATACCAATCTATATACACTAATACCTATCTATATACACTAATTATACACTAATACCTATGTATATGTACTAATATATATCTATATACGTTAATACCTATTTAAATACACTAATATCTATATATATATATATATATATATATATATATATATATATATATATATATATATATATATGTTAATACCTATCTATATATACTAATATATATCTATATATGGCCAGTACCTATCTATATACACTAATACCTATATATATATACGAAGCGTTAAATATTCAATCATGTGAAACATACATCTTGTATTTTTGCTTTTTTCATGTGATAAATTATATAAAATTTAAAATAAAGGTTCAACCATATAATCCATTTTACCCCTGTTCAAAGGTCTTGCTTTGTGGTAAAAGAAAAGATTTCTGCACCCATTTGTTTTCGGCCTCTTCAGTAGTCTGTTTGATAAGCCTGATCATTATGTCTATCTGTTCTTTTATACTGTCCAATTACCCAATTTTCGAAAGATGATTTTCAAATACCATTCATTGTCAACGAAAAATTCTAATAAATCTTTATTATTGCAGTCGCAAAGAAGATACTTATCTTAATTTCTTATAAATTAATCTGTAAGCATTTTTCATAGTACAGCTTGAATTTTTTAGATTCAAACCTGAATTATTTCTAGTTTGAATGCATATTAAAGGGTCTCCTAAATTGTACTATCACTTGCTTTGGAATCGGTTAATCGATGATAGAAGTCTTAATTGCTTTTCAGAGATACTACGTAATTGTGATTTCTTTCAATAGTAATATTTAAATATACATGTAACGACAAATATTTTACATGTTCGAAAAAACGTATAAAACCTTTGTCATAAATTTTAACAAAAGCCCAAGCTGGCGACCAGGGTACGAGCTTTGCTGAATCTTTTTGTTTTCCAGCAATCAGGAAACAAACGAAATCGAAACCACCAGTTGTATCAGTTGTATCAGTTGTATCAGATATCAGAAACCACCAGTTGTATCAGTTGTATCAGTTGTATCAGATATCAGAAACCACCAGTTGTATCAGATACCTTTTCAGTCCCTTTTGACATTAAGGCCAGCCCCTCGAACTCCCTGCACATTCTTGCACATCGGACACCTACAATGCGGACAGGTCGTCAACCTACCCAGATCGCTAGTCATTCCCACAGCTAATATACATACATACTCGATTTATTTATAGTATATACAGACAATTACCGGTGCTGCATTTCATGCTGATGGTATCAGTAAAGTTGCATAGATTATACTGTTACTGTAAATAGCTGTAATGAAGGGAACTAACTCGAAATACCTGTATATTAGCAGACGATATTTGTGTTGTGCTTTACATATGCTGCACCGTTCGCCCTACTGCGCTTGCGTTAGAGATTGTCTGTATATATCTGTCTTTGTTTGTGGTGGCTAACATTGGCGCTGTCCAAAAGGAACAAGACTTGTAGCAGAGGGACATCGGCAAGATTTCAGTAGATTTTGCGCTAACATTCTTTATACCCTATATATTTTATATTCATTATGCATTTTGTTATTAGTATTTAGTGAACACCGTTTTTAAAAAAAGATAATATTTACTGTGCTATATAATTACATTACAGAAGTTTTCCGATGTGAAATATTTAATTATTAATCGCTAATGTTAATACTGCACGCCTAGAATTAATCATACACATCGTAAATGTGGTCATATAAGAATGTACCACACACATCGTAAATGTGGTCATATAAGAATGTACCACACACATCGTAAATGTGGTCATATAAGAAAGTACAATAGGGGACTCGTGGTGCTGATTTATTCTTTCTTAGGCAGAGTATTTTAGTGAATTTACACCCCACTCAATTTTCACAAGTGTGCTAGCATACTTGCTGCTCCAGGCTAATTATCATTTAGAGACAAATGAAATTGTAATTTGTTAGCTGATCATTTTGTTTTCACTTTTCCAAAATTAGGTTTTTAGCTAAATGAAAACAAAACAATACAAAACAACTGTTTTTAAATGCCACATGCTGACCATGTTTATATATCTGCTTTCAACGATGCCTGGCCGCAGCACATATTTTAAAAAAGCATTTTACAAAGCTTTTGATCTGGTAGATTTTACAGTCATAGCGGTGCATATGCCCACTATTTTTATTGGTGTCATGTGATATTCATAAGAAGATCCCCAACCAGCGCGTTAGCAGGAAAGGTCTGTTGGTTAATATTATAGACACGTATGTTTTATTTCATACGACAATTTTAAAATGTTATTTTCGATACCTTCTAATAGATAGATAGATAGATAGATAAAGATAATTATGCAAAGGAGTGTGGCTATCGGCATTGTCTACATGTTTATTTGTATAGTAGCAAAATTGCTACGAGCGAACAAGGATTTTTATTTTTATTTTTTAAAGGAGATTTTAGATTTGGGATTGATAAAGGCTGCTAGGTTTTGCTTAAAATTACCTTTTTCATTTTCCACTGCAAACAAACACACACACACACACACACACACACACACACATATATATATATATATATATATATATATATATATATATACACACACAAACATTACACTCACACATATATATATATATATATATATATATATATACACACAAACATTACACACACACATATATATATATATATATATATATATATATATATATATATATACACACACAAACATTACACACACACACATATATATATATATATATATATATATATATATATATATATATATATATATATATATATATATATATATATATATATATATATAAGAACAAGAACAAGAAGTATAGTTATAAGTTCTGTCCTCAGGTTGCCAGTATGGAGACAGAGTGAACTCTTGCAGTCCCAACGTGTGTGCTTTTTATTCTGATCCTACAGAGTGTTGTAATACATGTACAACAACAACAGCCACTACCACCACAACAACAAGAACCACAAAAACAACAACAACGACGACGACGACACCAGCACCTCGTCGGCCAAAAAGTACGTATTAATTAAGTTTTTGCAAGCTTCGTGCTTTAAATTGACTTGATACTATCTATTCTGATTGACCGTAGCTATAATGTTCTTCATAACATAAAATAGTGTTTACACATAACCTGACATTCTAAAATAATAAGTCTTGATGCATCAACAACAAATTTATTTTTAGAGGATATCTACGTGTTCTGAGTAGATATAATGAACTATTTCACTCCACTCGTGGCAATAGTAAATGTTTCCACTTAATGAGTGAAATATTTCCTTATATCTACTAAAAGAAAAGCATATTTTATTTTTATTATATATTTTGAAGGCAAAAACGGTCGACTTGCTGTGTTGGCGAGTCTGGGTGTTTCTTATGAACGTTATCTCTTCTGATTGATATCTAACCATTTTGAGCGTGTAATTATTGTGTTGACGAGTCTCGGTATTTCTAATGATTGTGTAATTCCTGTATCAAAACTAGACAGTGAGATTAACCAAGCAACTGTATGGTCATTTTCATGGTTCTATATTAGATCAGCGATTACCTTGCGATCTGACCTAGGAAGAAGACAGACGTCCTTTAACAAATACTTTATAAAACTCTTCATTTCAGGAAATACCACATAGTAGCGTTCTTATAGAGTAAATCTGATATCAGTTAAAAATCATTCCGGAAATTACACAGCAGCGTTCCTACACTATAATTCTGATATCAGTTCAAATCGTTCCGCAAATACCACACAGTAGCGTCCCTACACTGTAATTCTGATATCAGTTAAAATCGTTCCGCAAATACCACGCAGTAGCGTTCCTACACTAAATCTGATATCAGTTAAAATGATTTCCGAAAATACCACACAGTAGGGTTCCTGCACTGTAACTTTTATATCAGTCAAAATCACATCCGGAAATACCACACAGTAGCGTTTATAAACTGCAAATCTGGTCAGTTAAAATTATTTCCGAAAATAACACACCCTTTTAATTTGATATCAGTTGAAGGGATTTTTCCAGAATTGTAAACAGGCATCTTGCCATCGACATTTTTTTAAAAATCGTTTTATAAATTCATGCAAGTTGGCATTTAAGTGTGATGGCGGTAATTGAAACTAAACTAAAAAGATTATAAACTATTTTGCAAAAGTATGTTAACATAGCTTTACCTAATTTGACAGAAAGTATTCTTCCAACCCAAATTATTTGGCCAACTGTTCTTGCATTTGACTTGCATTTGCGCGATCTCAGGGACACTTGAGACTATTTTATACCGGAGTACAAGTTAGCAGCGCTTAATACGTCCATCGTTATAATGAATAGTAAATTTGATCTCCACTTCAATAGGGAACACGAGTTCCTTGAAAATAATACAAGGGACTGGTAAATTTGATCTCCACTTCAATAGGGAACACGAGTTCCTTGAAAATAATACAAGGGACTGGTAAATTTGATCTCCACTTCAATATAGAACACGAGATCCTTGAAAATAATACAAGGGACTGGTAAATTTGATCTCCACTTCAGATTTCCTAAAAAATAATACAAGGGACTGGTAAATTTGATCTCCACTTTTATAGGGAACACGAGTTCCTTGAAAAAATACAATGAAAATGCAATGTATTCAATACAATTCAACAGTGCTAAAATGTTAGGTACATGACAAGTTTTACAAATATAGGTGAAGAAAAGAGATAATTAGCAATTAAACTCTTTCCCAATACGTTTCTGCACTTTACAAATGAATAGAATAATTAAGAAATAAGGACTTAAAATAAGTATTTGTTTCAACATATAAATATCTGTTTTAAATTTTGTGATTATAAATAATCACTTGGTTCGCTATCGTATCAGTTGTTAAGTTGTTATAAGATTATACACCTGAATCAAATGTCCATTAAGCAAGGATTTACTTGTTTCCCTATCAGATGTTCTTTTATGTTCTTTTCCAAATACTGATCAGAAGGGTTCTGTTTAAGGATTAAATAATTTGCTTCAGAAATTAAACAAAATTCATACATATTTTCTTGTACACAAGACGTATATAAATTGTGAAGTTATACTTTAATCACTGTTATGAGGATAATATAAGTGTATGTCGCAGATTAAAGCAGATTTATATGCGTAAAATAAAGGCATGCCGACTGTTATGAAGGTTCAATACTTCGTCAGTGTCAGGCGAGCTTTATGGACCCCTTTTTCCCTGAAAAATTGTGAATCACTAGATTTAGTATCAATAATACTGTCAACTTGTACTTCACCTGAAATTGGCAACTTGCACTTCACCTGATATTTGCAACTTGTACTTCGCCTGATATTGGCAATTTTCTGCATGCAAGCAAACTACGACCGAAGAAAACAAAAGTAATTCTTAAGATGACAGTAAGGTTTTCATAAAATGAATATCTCAAAATATGTTAGCACAATTTCAAAAGCAGCACGATTACAATTAAAGAAGGAACGGAAATAATTTTTTTAAAATGGTATTGACGACAGCAAAACTCAACTGTACTCATAATATTGATTTTTTTAAAGGTATTTGCATTTACTGGAACATTTGTGAAAATAAAAGCGGTGTTCTGTATTTCAAAATTATATTGGGATATGATTACAGTTCACTCGAATGACCAGCTTTTCATGTGGAGACATTTAATAGACAGTTAACTGACTAATGAAGTTTGTTTCGTAATACAGTGCAATTCGATAGTTTCATATATATGTCTTGTGTGGGTTTAACTAGTCCCATGTATGTCCGCGTGATATAATCGTGGTTACTCGATTTATCAGAAACGAGACACTATCCCCTGCTGTGGCTGCCAAGCATTTAAAGTTTTCTCACGTATATCAAAGGAGACGTGTTTTTATGTAATTAAATATTCGAGAAATCACTTGCGTTTTTAGTTTTTCAAGACATTTCTATGATGTGATAAATTATCATTTTACTTCAATATAGAGTTAGGCAAGTTCTCGCTAAATTTGTTAAAATGGCTAATTCACCTTCATTTTATTCCTTGTGCTTTTTATTATGAATTAACCCTCCTCCCTAATCCCGACTGTTGCCAATGTGGGACTCTTTCCAGAGGGACATAACCCAAGTCGGTTTTATGTATTGTCTGCAATGACTGCATATGCAACATTTATTAAAAGTGTAAAAAAAACTGTCACTATGGTTGACAATTTTGTGCATTTTACCTTTGATCCCTTCGCAGAGACAATGAGAGAGATAGCCAAAATGTATATCCATCTTTAGTGTCATAACACAATCTTTTGTACAAGATAACTACCAAGCTACTTGTGTTCACACCAGCGGTTTAGGAGCACATGTGGTCAAGGGCAAATGGACAGAGGAAGACAGACAGAAACCGGAGGGTATTACAAAAGCGGGGCATACAACCTTAATAAAAGATTCGCCTAACTAAACGGGAAAAATACAGGAGTTGAGAAACATGAATTAATGTATTTATATATTAAAGTTTGATAAATCTCACTTGATACTTTCTTTTTCTTTCTGTAGATGTGGGAGTTGTTGGCGCCCGTGTAGGGTCAATTACGAGAGCATGCGTAATGGCTGGAGTTTCTTATGCAAGTTTCCAGTTCTTCAAATGGTAATTATTTTAAAGGCTATTAAAAAAAAAAAAAAAAAAAAAAATGACGTGATGTCACACACTGCACATCCGGGCACCGCTCACCGGTACAATATAATGGCGGCCTTGTGGAAAAAATACCTATTTGCGCATAAATGTAAGCTGGCAAAACATACGTTAATTATGACAGAGACTGTACAAGGTGTTAGTAGAGCTGAAATAATTTACTGCTGCTGAAAATATACGCTCGGTAAAGTCAGTATAGGTGTGGAAAAATGTAAGGGAGATCATCAAATCAAACCCACAACGTGACTGGAATTCTTACTTTTGCCAACTATTCATTAGTCTGAAGAAAAGCATTAATGATCTAAATACTGTGTTAATACCATAAGTTATATATCCAGCATCTTGTTGATACATACAGTCTTGTCACGTGATGTAGGCCACGGAACACGTATCTACATATCATTGTTGTTTTTCTTTTTCAGAATGCACTTTTTTTTCAAAACCAAAGTTATTCTTTTCAATCTGTATGAATAATAAGAAAGTTTAATATTCTGGTTTAATAACATCTGTAAAAATTATTGTATCTACTTCAACCGTTCGGATCAAGATTCTCAATTCCACCCGCCCTCTCTCTTTTTGTTTTCCGGCTCTGCTTTTAACCCTTTTTTGTTTTCTCTGCTTTTCAAGCAAGGTTAAGCATTATTTGCAAAAAACTGAAACAACACTCTTTCTTCACATCTCCCTTGCAAGAAAAAGATATAACTTTTTCATCAATAGTTTATTTCAATAATACATCAATGACCGCCATCAACGTACTGTCTATTTAAATGGAATTTACCCGTGGGCAATTACAGATGTAAAGTGTGACGTTATCGCCATCTGTTCTGATAACGATATCAGTTCAATTTCTGTGAGTGAAGGGCACTCAAGGGACAAGATTTTGTTCTTTGAAAACAGGTGGCCTTTACATTGAGGTGCAATGTGATATTATGAAAGTTTTGTTTTAAAATGTAGTACATTGAAAACAGGAGTCCTTTATATGAAAGTTGTTAGTTAGGTACCAACCAGTTTAAAAAATTAAAAAATTCAATCGGTAAAATCATGTACCCGTACACTAGAACATTTCTAGAGCACGCATTAACAGAAAATACATTCATTTTGACATAACTTCT
Source organism: Margaritifera margaritifera (assembly GCA_029931535.1). Taxonomy (NCBI): domain Eukaryota; kingdom Metazoa; phylum Mollusca; class Bivalvia; order Unionida; family Margaritiferidae; genus Margaritifera; species Margaritifera margaritifera. Next base: position 1,527,351 of record JAQPZY010001437.1, on the reverse strand, counting down.
CAAAAATACACTAGAGTCCGGGATCACATTCCAATCGCCTCATTGTTCATTGAGTAGAAGGAAATATTCTTTTATTTCAGTTTTGGCACAATATTAATAATGGTCAAGGGAGATAATATTAGTGTGTTGATTACTTTCTTACGAGTTACTTACCTTGCTTGTAGTACTATATATATATTATAGTTCTGGCACAACTAGCTCTAAAGAAATTCTAGATGAAAAAAAGTGAGAAAGTACAGAAACTAAATAAAGTATATAACTGTGTATCCTTTGTTCAGAAGAATCTCAAAAAGGACATCTATGTTTTGAAATATATTTGATAAAAATTTGTATATGAACGAACCATATTTTTTTTAATTTGCATTTTTGATCAGAAGTCATAGCAAAGAATCTTGAAGAGTAAAATGTTAGCCGCTGCTGAAGGCGGCGTTTTCGCTATGCTACAAGTCCTGTCTCTTCAAGACAACGACGAGGTCATTCTTCATAAGAAATTGAGTTATTTTAATTAAATTAAGAAGCTCCCACAAGAACGAGTATTAATATAAGCGATTGTCTATTTTGTGATTCATATTGTTTTTTACTTTTCCTAATTGTCTTGTGTCCTTAGGTCCGAGTATCGGATCGCTTTAGTAGATCTGCCAGTATGAATATCGTAGTATTTAAAAGAAATCCTAATCCTTCTTCTCTACAAAATATTTACTCTCTCTCTCTCTCTCTCTCTCTCTCTCCTTTATGGCCTTTACAATTTTGGACGTACTGTCACATATTGTTTATGAGCCTCTGGAATACCACCCTTTGCTACATCGGTTGTTCTTAGGGTTTAATTCCTGTTTCAATGAGTCTGCGGATTTCTTTAAACTGTTGTTTTATCCAATGATACTAACGACTTTCATTACCATGTCATTTGGTAGTAAAGATATACCGTCACTACTAACAGCTTCGTCCAATTTTACTTTGGATCTATAACGTATTGTTGAAATTTTATAATGATGTCTCCATCTGTGTCATAGCCTTGCTGTCCTAGTATTAACAGCTCCATAAACATTTCAGCTGTGTCTGATAGTTTCGAAGCAGACTGTGTAATAGATATTCTGTTTTTTACCTGTGTAATAGATATTCTGTTTTTACCTGTGCACCTAAAATACAGATTAATAAGACCTTATAGCTTGATTTAATCTAGCTGCTACCTCATCTGACAGGCCATTGCTTTTTTGTAGAAAGAAGCATGTCCAGCCTGTGGATTAATTTACATTCATATTTCTATCATAAAAGTTGTAACTTTGATTAAGTGTGTCATACCAAATCCCCAATCTATTAGTCTAGTTATCCTGTGCATAATGATTTATTCATCATTCCGTTTTCCTTTTCCCAAAGAAATTATTATTAATCACTAGTTGTCTTTTTCCCTATAGGCGTCTCCAGTCATGCAAAAGTAGAATTTTAAAATTGTTGAACACCAAATTAAATTCTTCCATATAATTTATATTGTAATTTGATTTGAAATAATTGTCGCATCGTCATCAAAAGAAGTATTTTGCATTCAGACTGCAGTTTTAGCATCTGGAAATAAACATGGGATATGCATACTGATTTCGCTGACTCTGGTACAATTTTGTCTATCCAAATGCCAATAGAAAAGCCTACAACCAGCTGATGCCATCCACTGTAACAAAGTTTATTTGATTTTGCCCAAATTGCACAATGTGACCAGTTCCTTTTCATAGAATCATCGCTGTCAAAGTTTAAAGTGTAGTTATCAAGACTGTTTAATGACTTGTATGCTAAACGATCTTTCTTCAGTGTATTATATTTTTTATCTCGCCAAATATTTGTACAAAATCATCGTTTCTTGCAGCAATAAAGTAAGTTGCAGAACAGGGGTAAGGTGCTGTAATTTGTTGATTTTTGTTTCCAAATCTCATAGCTATTATTTGATATTGCCTCATCTAACAGACCATTGCTTTCTTGTAGAAAGAAGTGTGTCCGTGTCCAGCCTGTGGATTTATTTGCATTAATATTTCTATCATAAAATTTGAAACTTTGCTTAAGTGTGTCATTACAAATCCCCAATCTCTGTCTGCTTCTGTAGATCCACGTGACTACCATATACCCTTCTGTAGGAAAATCTTTACTCGCTTGCTTGTGCAACTTGTATGTAGTTAGCTTCGTTGACAATTCTTTGAACTCAGCGTTTTTTTTTTTTTTGTTTTTGTTTTTTTGTTTTTTTTTTGTCTGTCCCATTTAATTTGTTGCCACAGTTGATTGATATTTGTGTAAGTAACAAGTCTGTCAGGATCATAGTAAAGATGCCTTAAATGCTGTTCTTTGTCGTACACTGAACTGTATCGAAT
>JAQPZY010001437.1:1405000-1520000 GCA_029931535.1 Margaritifera margaritifera | reverse complement strand
GTAACCAGTGAGCGAATCTCGAACCGTTAATGCCGAAAATAAGAAGAGTTTGCTGAATTCGCTGTTACAGCATGCATCAAGACATTAGAGAATTTATTTAACCTGTAGGTCAGGCGAACCATGTTTTGTAGTTTATCCTTGATTGATGAATCCCTTGTTCAGTCCATTACACTTCTCACCTTGGGTTACCTCTCATTACGGGTAGGACATCACCATTGATATATGTATATTTTTCCATGTTACTCCGTGGAGAGCACTTTCCTAACTGCGTCACAAACGAGTGTAAAAAGTCATATTAAAGAATCTTTTTAATTCCGATGCATAATCGCTTGGTTACATAAAAGTATGTCGTAAATCAGTTGAAATTGGCTAAATGAGGTATAACCGATTGGTGACAGAAAAGTATGTCGTAAATCAGTTGAAATTGGCTAAATGAGGTATAACCGATTGGTGACAGAAAAGTATGTCGTAAATCAGTTGAAATTGGCTAAATGAGGTATAACCGATTGGTGACAGAAAAGTAAATCAGTTGAAATTGGCTAAATGATGTATAGCCGATTGGTGACAGAAAAGTATGTCGTAAATCAGTTGAAACTGGCTAAATGATGTGCAAATACTTGACATCAAGATGCTGTAATATTCCAGGTGTGCGCCTACCTCGTGGAGAACATAATTTCAACCCGTATTACCCATAATTCTAATTTTACCCATGTAAGTATTCAAATTAAATTATTACATTTATTTCAGTACATGTAAAATTTAGATGATATTGATCAATAAAACAAAATATGTTGCATTTAAGAAAGAAAGAATGACATTATAACTTTTTCAACAGTACAGATAAATATTGGTACACATCTGTTTTCTGGACAAATAATTGTGACAAGACATATATAATGGATTAAAGGATTAAATGTCTGTAGTTAATCCTCTCTTTGCTTTGTTTTGTTTTGTTTTTCTTCCAAACTAAGATCATTGTGCAGGACGAGCCATATTCGGAATGATTCCGACCATTGTGCAGGACGAGCCATATTCGGAACCATTTCTGTAAAAGTGAGCATATAAAGAACTTATTTAAGAAGTCTACCTAAAATTATCGAAAAGTCTGAAAACAGTCCAGCATGTTTGTTTGTTTGTTTGGGGTTTGTTTGTTTGTGTGTGTGTGTGTGCTCCTCACGTAGATTCGTGAAACACTTCTCTCGTTTACTGAAATCTTTTTTTCCGCGTAAACATTTATTATCGTGATCGTGATCAATTTAGACGCAAATATATAATGCAGATCGATACATACAGGAGACGGCATTCAGAAAGTAGTAAATAAAGGGGAAAAAAATGAATAATCAATGATTAAAGCAAACACGAGTTGAACATTTAACTGGGTATCCTTGCCGATTTTCGTTGAAGCTTGGATTTTTATCGTTGCTTAGGTAAGTCTGAGTTAACTATTCGCAGTTTGTTCCCTATGTATTGCTCTTCATTCCGGGTTTTTTTTTTTGTTTTTGTTTTGTATTTATTTTTTTTCCCGATGGTGAGGGGGGAGGAGGAATATCCCCACCGCCACAGTTGTATGAAATATAATGTTACCCTTTTCTGTACGTATTCGTTCGTCTGTCCGTCAATCCACCCTTCACAGCTTGGTTAAGAGCTGAAGTGGTTCAGTTGGCAGAGCAGTGGACTCGTAATCCAAGAGTCGCGGATTCGATTCCCACCCAGGCTAGCATGGGTCGGCTGCTTCGGTGTGTCGTTGGGAAAGACACTTTGTTCCCGTTTCCTCTGCCTGATATAGCTAATAATGTGTTAAAAGTTCCGTTAAAACCAACCAAGCTGTTGCACCTTGGTTAAGCTTCGTTGTTGTTGTTTGTTTGTTTGTTTGATTGTCTGTTTGTTCTCTTGTTGTTGCTTTTTTTTCTTCTTGGTTTTGAACGAAATATGCAATAGATAAAATTATATTCGTGGAACTACTTTATGTAACCGCGCTCTATATGTTGCCATAACTCTCAGAAATTGTACTGTGTTTTGTTTTCAGATTACTTACACAGACTCATACCGATAACATGTAGACATTAGTTAATACCGATGTGTATATTTTAATGTGTATACTTACACAGACTCATACCGATAACATGTATGCATTACTTAATACAGATGTGTATATTTTAATGTGTATACTTACACATACTCATACCGATAACATGTATACATTACTTAATACAGATGTGTATATTTTAATGAGTATACTTACACAGACTCATACCGATAACATGTATGCATTACTTAATACAGATGTGTATATTTTAATGAGTATACTTACACAGACTCATACCGATAGCATGTATACATTACTTAATACAGATGTGTATATTATATGAGTATATTTATGTATTCATGTTTCTGGCGAGGGATAAGTGTGCATCAATGTAAATTAGTGTTCCTGTTGAATTGAAATATCTTATTTGCCAAAAAGTAAATAGTTGCTAGTTAGACTTGCTACACGGGGTTTTGTCATTTTATCATGTTCTCTCTCCCCCCCCCCCCCTCCCATCTCTCTCTTATCTTATTTCGCTCACTATTCCTTATGCATCTCTCATAATTCGAAATACTGGGTCTGGAAACTGTGTGATAACATATTTTGGTCTTGGTACACTGCGACTAAATCTAGAACATGTTTTTATAGGTAAGGTGCATTATGTAAAATTTGTTAGCAATAGCTGCATGAGTCACGAACACAATATTCTGAAAAGTACCTCCTCAATTGTCTATTCAATGTCTAAACAAAATTAAATAAAATAATGAATGATTTTTCTTTCTTCAGGTGATGTCGATAATGTATCCAAATGCTACTGGATCGGTTCGGGGACAAACAGGTGTCTGTGCAGACAACAATTTCTGGATTCTTGCCAAGACTTTATCCATTCTCACCTTCTTTTTCATCACCGGATTCAACATTATATTTATCGCTATCGTGAAGCGCAGGAAGTCAGCAGCTTTTCCAGAAGAATTCATACTTACTCTAGTCTTATCAGGACTATTTATGGGACTATTTTTCTGTCCTTTTCATGTAGGGTTTGCCTTTGCTAATGGAAATGTAGAAGCCTGTGGATTTCACTGTATAATTAGTGGACTGGTGTTTCATACGTGTCTTTTTAACAGTGTGGCCTCTTATTTTCAGTTGAGCGCAGACAGATATATTTCAATCTCTGAACCGATGAAGTACCATAAAATTTTCACTCGCGAAGTTAGTTCCTCAGTTGCTATATTTATCTGGTTCGTAAACATATCCGTTCATATTCTGCAACAGGCCGTAGGACATGGAGACTTTATATACACCTGTTCACAAAATATGTGCACTTTGAAAGTTTCATTTGGATTTTATTTAGCCATCATTGGAATAGGTTCATTCCTGTATGTTGTGTCTCACGTTCTATTTATTCGAGGTCTCGTTCTCTCCCGTCGTCAAATGACGAAGATATGTCCAGTAGAAACAGTGACGTATAATTTTAAATCGGAGCAAAGATTTTTATATGGCGCGGAGACTACACGGTCAATTTACATTTCTCTGATTGTCTTTACATTCTGTGTTGGACCATATTTCCTGCTTCAATTTTACGAAGAGGTGACTGGTAAAAAGGCGGAAGGATACATAACATATTTACTTCTATGGCTTGTATTATGTTACTACATTATTCACGTGGTTGTCTTACTCTTCTCTAGTACTATTTTGAAGAGAAATTTGTATTTGTTACGTCAAAATTTTGAATGTGTATGCCAGCGGGAACTTAACTAGAGCATTATGGGTATAAATATCCAAGCTGAGAACATTCTGATATATGTTCCTTTGTAAGCTTGAATTGTCTGTCGTATGTTTGTTTGACTTGAAAGAGTTCAAGTAATAAACAAGACTTTTAGTAATATTTTCATTTTTAATATATTTTAATAGAAATGTCTAATCTGGCAATATTTTCTTTTTTAATATATTTTAATAGAAATGTCTAATCTGGCAATATTTTCATTTTTAATATATTTTAATAGAAATGTCTAATCTGGCAATATTTTCATTTTTAATATATTTTAATAGAAATGTCTAATATGGCAATATTTTCATTTTTAATATATTTTAATAGAAATGTCTAATCTGGCAATATTTTCTTTTTTTAATATATTTTAATAGAAATGTCTAATCTGGCAATATTTTCATTTTTAATATATTTTAATAGAAATGTCTAATCTGGCAATATTTTCTTTTTTAATATATTTTAATAGAAATGTCTAATCTGGCAATATTTTCATTTTTAATATATTTTAATGGAAATGTCTAATCTGGCAATATTTTCTTTTTTTATATATTTTAATAGAAATGTCTAATCTGGCAATATTTTCTTTTTTAATATATTTTAATAGAAATGTCTAATCTGGTGATATTTTCATTTTTAATATATTTTAATATGAATGTCTAATCCGGCAATATTTTCATTTTTAATATATTTTAATAGAAATGTCTAATCTGGCAATATTTTCTCTGCGATTGTTATGCAGGTTATTTTAAAAGAAAGCGATTGTGAAACTCTCCACATACAGTCAAGAATCGTCAATCTGACGCAAAACATAATTATGAAAGCGGGAATTTCTGCCATGAAGACGAACTTTGGCATCGAGTTCCGTTGATACTACCACAGAAGACCTTTATCTCCTCGTACTTCATTAGCATATTCTTTTTTCATTTGTTAAAATTTGTTAATTTAAATTTCTAAGTCTAGTAGTACTGATATAATTGCGTTTGGCCTATAAATTTCATAAACTTCTACCTTCAATTTACAATACAATTCAACTAAATACGGTCAGTCGGCTTTTCATTTTTTTTAGATATTGATATTCAAAGTTAGAGTATAATTCAGCTAAAATACGGTCGGTTGTCTAAATGTCTAAAGTTAGTGCAGTTAATAGGGTCTTTTAAACAATCCCTGTTAATATGTGATTAGTTATTGTTTTAGCCGTGGCGCTTAAAGTTATTGAAATTTTAATACCATGGTGTTTACATAGGTTTGCTATGGAAGTTCAATTAGTACCGTGAGTCCTGCATCATTCAGCTTAAAGAACAATGTTCTAAGTTTGAAATGATAAAAATAAATGTTAAAAACGCTTATACATGTTTGGTAAAAAGTAACCACACAGACACAGAAGACGTATTATCACATTTTATTTTATTTTTTTTTATTTTATTTTTTTTTTGGGGGGGGGGGGTAAACAAAGGGATCCAAATTAATAAAAGGTCAATTTTTTTATCACATTTTTGAATACATGTAAAGTCTTATTAATATTAACGATGTAATAAATGATATTTGGTATTTTTTAGTTTTTTTTTTTTTTTTTCTTTTTTTTTTTGTCGAAACAACAGTATAATATAGATTCCAACTGTGTACAGTGCTGTGGAGTCTTAGTTTCATTATCAAAGGAACTGACTAATTAAAAATTCACAAAATGCATACATATTTCATGCACATATGTAGAATTAATTTTAAAAAATAAAAATATACCTTTGAAATTATTCTATAAAATAATGTGGGAGAAAAATAAAGAAAATCCCTTTCGTTCCTGTTGAAAATGGAAAAAGATTTAAATGTCAATATTTCTTAATATGATTGGAAATATGCAAGCAATAGATGATGCCAGTCTTCCATTATTTCAATTAACAGTAACTGTTATCTGTCTGGATTCAGTTCAAAGCTTTACTATTAACATATTCTCATACTGAATTCAATTTACAACCCAATACATTTACATTTCGTGTAAAAAAAAATATACGAGAAAGCTAACTGCATTGTGTTCTAATTCTAAAGTAATTCATATTTTATCGCAAACATAAGAATAATTTTTGCTTCAAACATTATAAACTATTAAGTACTATAGAAGAGTTTACTCTATATATTTGTACACCCCCCCCCTCCAGCAGACTATACAGACAATAGAAGAGTTGATCTTTACCCTGCACATTTGTACTACTCAGCAGACTATAGAATATTCGATCTTTACTCTGCACATTTGTACTACTCAGCTGACTATAGAGGTGTTCATCTTTACTCTGCACATTTGTACTACTCAGCTGACTATAGAGGTGTTCATCTTTACTCTGCACATTTGTACTACTCAGCTGACTATAGAGGTGTTGATCTTTACTCTGCACATTTGTACTACTCAGCTGACTATAGAATATTCGATCTTTACCCTGCTCATTTGTACTACTCAGCTGACTATAGAGGTGTTGATCTTTACTCTGCACATTTGTACTACTCAGCTGACTATAGAATATTCGATCTTTACCCTGCTCATTTGTACTACTCAGCTGACTATAGAGGTGTTCATCTTTACTCTGCACATTTGTACTACTCAGCTGACTATAGAGGTGTTGATCTTTACCCTGCACATTTGTACTACTCAGCTGACTATAGAGGTGTTCATCTTTACTCTGCACATTTGTACTACTCAGCAGACTATAGAATATTCGATCTTTACTCTGCACATTTGTACTACTCAGCTGACTATAGAGGTGTTCATCTTTACTCTGCACATTTGTACTACTCAGCTGACTATAGAGGTGTTTATCTTTACCCTGCACATTTGTACTACTCAGCTGACTATAGAATATTCGATCTTTACTCTGCACATTTGTACTACTCAGCAGACTATATAATATTCGATCTTTACTCTGCACATTTGTACTACTCAGCTGACTATAGAGGTGTTCATCTTTACTCTGCACATTTGTACTACTCAGCTGACTATAGAGGTGTTCATCTTTACTCTGCACATTTGTACTACTCAGCTGACTATAGAATATTCGATCTTTACCCTGCTCATTTGTACTACTCAGCTGACTATAGAGGTGTTCATCTTTACTCTGCACATTTGTACTACTCAGCTGACTATAGAGGTGTTGATCTTTACCCTGCACATTTGTACTACTCAGCTGACTATAGAGGTGTTCATCTTTACTCTGCACATTTGTACTACTCAGCTGACTATAGAATATTCGATCTTTACTCTGCACATTTGTACCATCGGCAGAAGTAAAAACTATTAAGAACTATAGAAGAGTTGATCTTTACATATTTGTATGCCTCGGCAGAAAATAAGATTATTAAGTACAACAGAAAAGTTGATCTTTACTTTTCATGTTTGTACCCTCAGCACAAAGTGAAAAAGGATTATGAGAAAATGGGAATACATGAAAAGTTTATGAAAGTGAAAAAGTCCTTCTAAACATAAAGTTTATTGCAATCACACTCCCTGACACGAAATACTTCGCTTCATCTGACAGGTTACTACAACAACAAAAAAGGGGATGGGGACGGGGGATAGACTGGGAATTCCAAATGTCACAAGAGCATAAACCTTTATCTGTGCTTGTCGATTTTGATCAGAATGATATATGATACCGTTTATTGTACAACTATCAGTTTTGGGTTGTAGGAGTTGTAACTAAATGCTTTTGATCAATAAAATAAAGTTTAAAATAATTGTAAAGAAATTGTTGTACCTCATTAGTAATAAACTCTGTGTGTGTATAATAAACGACACTATGTATTTGTTTAAATATCGAAACTATTATCAGCTAAAAATGAATTCAGATTTTTGAAGTTTTCGCTATGCATTGTCAAGCAAAATACCTATTATGGTGACGTCATTCCTTGATAGAAAGGAAGCAACCTAAAGGATACTATATTATGATCAACGTATTTGTTCAAAACATGTTGTTGAAAATATTTAAAGCAGAGATGAGAAACAAGTGTGATAGATATTAGAAACTGTGTTGTTTATGGTAAAAAGGTTAACATATAAGTGCACTATTTGAGTTTGCGCATAGAGATGGTTTGTCTGTTATTCGGTCCTTGAATGATTATCACTGTACTGATACAATTCCCTTTCCTTGCTTCCAAGTGTGCAAGGTATCAGTCAAGACAAATTTTGAACAGTGATTTCTACGATATTGTACAAATATTTGTGCCGTTTTCTATTAAATGCGAAGGCCAGCCTGTATTCGTCAGAGCTATTTTTTCAATATAAAATAAAAATATTGTACTGGTGAAAGTTTTTTTTTTCCTGATTCACTAGAGTACTTTTTTTTCTTAAATAGACTCGACACGAAAAATTATTAGACAAGAACAGCAGTGGTACTCTAGGAACGTTACTTTATTTATCATGCATAAAACCAACCAAAATTAAATATTTTTCTCTTTTTTTCTCGTCTTTAATTGATACCAATTCGAAAATCTGTGCTCAGAATGAACAATCAGGAAATGTTGTATATGTTATGCCTTGCCTGCTTCGGTAGTAAATAATCCAAAGACTTACCATAGCAAGTTTAGCAAGAAAAGTAGGTCACTACAACCACAGTTTACATTTTCTAGACAAGAATACCATTAGTACTTTACGAAAGCTCCAAGAGAGGACGCGAGTGAAATATTGCATGGAACAGAGTTGTTACTGTGTTTACCATTCATAAAACCAATCTAAATTTAAAATTTCTATCTTTTTTCACGCTTATAATTGATAACAGCGGGAAATGCTGCATATCCTATGCCTTGCATGCTTCGCTGGTACATAATCCAAAAACTTAGCATAGCCAGTTCAGCAAGAAAATTAAGTAATTGCAAGCACAGTTTACTTTTTTTTATCGGTGGTAACAGTGTCTAGGAAACTGAGCTAAGTGTAAATGCAAAGAAGGATAACAATAGTCAATATAGCATTAAAAAGTACATGTATGACACTTCTAGCTACATGTACATTCTGCCTGTGGTGATTTCAAATGTGAACACACCCATCAAATTTTTAAAAATGTTAAAAAAAGGTAACTGTGTTCAGTTGACCTTGAAAACTAGGTCACTTTATCGTACCCATCGAGGAGTACGTACAGTTAAGCGATAACTCTATATTAGTCATCGATAGCTTGGAAATTTGCACGTGTTGTACAAATTAGTCTGCTGTATCTACGCAACTATAATAAAGATACAGTTTCTGTGATTTAATAGGGGAGTTGTCAACATTTATGTTGGATGGGGGCGGAGGAGTGAAGAATGTAATTTGGGAGTTGGGTATGATTTTCTAATGAATTGAAAACAAGATACATGATGTGAAAATACCAAATGGGAACAACAAAGTTTGAGGACGTAACCAAACGCATGTATTTGTTTCCCGAGTAATTCAAAACGCATTGGTCGTATTCGAGCTATGCTGAAGATATTACCAATTTCATTCTCAATTTTTCACAGCAAGTTTAGAGACATGGTGTATGCTGTTCAAGAGGAAATAACTTTTTAGTGTTGCAGCGAGGCGATCTGTCCCATGCATTGGTTGTCTCCCTTCACAATATTTCTGTTTGAAATATCGTCAATATCGGCATAACTGACTTGTGCCAGCTCTCGTGCACATAGTTTTGCACACAATGTACATATTTAAACATGTGCATATTTACACACATATGTAAAAGGAAATCTGAAGTGTGCTCACATGATTTTTCAGAAGGATATGCAAATTACTATATATTTATTTTTTTAAAATATAACTTTTACGGATCGAAAATAAAGGGGAGTTAGCATATGTGAAGAAAAAACTGCTTTCGATAATAATCGCAACAACTACATTGACGATGATGATGACGACGACGACGACGACAATGATGATAATGGTCATCGTTATCATCATCACCAATATAGTTGTTGCTATTATTATCATCATCATCAATATCATCATAATCATTTTCATTATTTTCTGTCAGGTAGACTCGTAATTTACTAATAAACTTTACTTTTATTTTCCTTTTTCAATTTGTGTATCTTTTAAAGATTCTTCAATTCATTTCTGCATGTACACATATGCGCTCATTCTTTGTATTTAGCCATCTAAAAAAGAGAAACACAATTCGAAGACTTAAATACAGTGGCGTAGCAACCGCCCAAGCAAGTCCTGCAACTACCGAAGGGGGAGGGACCTAAATTCCAATCAAACAACATTTTACTATCCGGAGGGGTTCTCAATCATTAAGTTTTGCCGGGGGAGAGGAGAGCAGAATGTTTTGCTACTCTACTGCTTAAATACCTATTATAACGTCAAAACTAGGTTACAATATGTCTAAAAGTAGTTGTACTTTTCCAGTATGTCTTAAAGTAGTTGTACTTTTCCAGTATGTCTAAAAGTAGCTGTACTTTTCCAGTATGTCTAAATATAGTTGTACTTTTCCAGTATGTCTAAAAGTAGTTGTACTTTTCCAGTATGTCTAAAAGCAGTTGTACTTTTCCAATATTTCTAAATGTAGTTTGTACTTTTCCAGTATGTCTAAAAGTAGTTGTACTTTTCCAGTATGTCTAAAAGTAGTTGTACTTTTCCAGTATGTCTAAAAGTAGCTGTACTTTTCCAGCATGTCTAAAAGTAGTTGTACTTTTCCAGTATGTCTAAAAGTAGTTGTACTTTTCTCAGAATGAAGCAGAAAACACACATAAGTGTAGTTATAGGGACCTGAAATGTTTTCAGAGTTAGAAAAAAGAAGGCAAAAAAAATGCCACAAAGTTAAAAAGGGTTTGGGTTTTCTTTTTTTTCTTTTTTTTTTTTTCGACAAGAATGGTGGAGCTAGACGGCGCTTTTTCATTTCCATGTCTTGTGATTTTTTCCTCAATATTCTACGCAAAGGAGCTGGTGGAGTGAATGGTATTTCCCCATATTCTTTACAAAGTAGCTGTAAGAACGGGTGGTGTTCCTCCATATCATATGCAACGGAGCTGTTGGAGTGGATGTTGTTCCGCTATATCCTATACAAAGGAACTGGTGGAGTGGATGAGTTGGTGTGGTTGGGATTTGTGGGCTTTTGCGCCACTTTTCAGCACATGATAGGCTATACGTGTCGGCCAGTATATTTGATGGAGGAGAAACACAGGAAAACTTTGGGATGAACCACGGACTCACGGGAAGCTACTGCCAAGCTTTCTCACATACCAACGTTGGCCGAGCCGAGACTCGAACTCACGCGGACTTAGGTTAGATGTATGAGTGTTCTGTAAAGGCGACCGCCTTAGACCACTCGGACACCCGGGGCCCCTGGAGTGGATGGTGTTTCGACATATCCTATATAAAGTTGCTGGTGGAGTGGATGGTGTTTCGACATATCCTATATAAAGTTGCTGGTGGAGTGGATGGTGTTTCGACATATCCTATATAAAGTTGCTGGTGGAGTGGATGGTGTTTCGACATATCCTATATAAAGTTGCTGGTGGAGTGGATGGTGTTTCGACATATCCTATATAAAGTTGCTGGTGGAGTGGATGGTGTTTCGACATATCCTATATAAAGTTGCTGGTGGAGTGGATGGTGTTTCGACATATCCTATATAAAGTTGCTGGTGGAGTGGATGGTGTTCCGCCATAGCCTATACAAAGGAACTGGTGAAGTAGGTAGTGCTCCACCAAATCCAATACAAAGGATCTGGTGGTGTGGATAGTATCGAATTCTTGAAGCTTGTTATGCGCGAAACCCGAGCTCAAAGTCCAAATACCTTACTCTTCTTGAACTTAGATCAAAATGAGGTCAGAATCATAGAATACTCAAGATCTTCTTACCTTTAGTTTCTCTACTAGGGAGATAAACTTTAAATTACGTCGGTACACAAAATATAAAATCTAATTTCCGATTTTTGAACTTAAGTTTCTTACTCAAACAGTTCGAAATACGTCACCAGACATAATGTTATTTTGCATATCTTTTTGGGTCGCCTCAATATACACCTCACACAGTGCTACAAGCTACAGCAGGAAAGTAATCCAAATGATAGTCTCTGTAAATGTCTTTCCAGGAGTTGTGTCTAATGCGACCAGGCAAGATCTGCATAATAACACTACGTCTAGGTTGTTTCGGGCTGGATTTGAAAAAAAGACACTGCTGATTGCCGCGTTTATAAGCGTCAAGTACTTCAGTTTAAACTGAAATTATCATCAATGAAGTATTCAACCGAAAGGTGTGCCTTTGTTTTGTAATTCCTTTCAACTTATGTGATAATAATCATATATATTGTCTTCAGTTGGACATTTAAAGTGGGTAGGAGTGTGTTGAGGACCGATATGGCGGCAAATTACACATCTCATTTCTTTACATAGGATACCTACCGAGGTATAATTTGGGGAGGCGGCAGGAGAAAACTGGTTTAGCTGAATTTATATTCAATATAAGCAGCTCGTACTTACAAGTATATGTGTCTGACACAACCCAGTCCACAAGCTCCTGTAGGGGTCAGTGTTTGTGTGCAAGTGTGGGTGGGAGTATGGAATATGTAGTGTTACCCATGTATAAGGAGTTCATTCTTTGAAAGGAAATTGGGTATGGGGCCTAATATAAAACAAACTCAGATGAGTTTAGATTTTCACCATTTCTTTTTAAAACACTGGATATTTATATTCCCTATCTGACTTAACTAAATTGGCACTAAATCCAATTCGGCATTCTCTGGTGTTTTAGATTTATGTACTAGATGTTATCATTCATGATAATAAGAAATGTAAACATTTTAATTATATTTATATTATGCCAAAATATGACTGACGCCTTTCCTATATTAAAATAGAACACGTGGTTGTGAACTGAACAAAGATTTTCGTTCTAAATTCCTTCTTATATTTAATGTAATGAATCCAGTTTCCACTGTAAACGACACACATAAACTTTGAAATTTAATAAACTTGGATATTGCAAGGCCCACTACTCTAAGCGCGGATCATGAGTAAGTATTGAAAGCTGATCTATCTATTGCCGCTTTGACAAATTACGCTGTGACATTTATCGTATGTCATTTTTTGCACATTATACGAACGGATTACAGGCAACCAATTAACACAAAATCTACGGTCTGCATTATGTTGATATTCCTATTCAGGGAAGGATATGAAATGACTGGATTTTAATTTAATCAAACTGTTGAAACGTGAAGGTTTGTAGTTATTAAACTGAAATAGATTATGATCTATCCCGCTGCTTCAATATCTCTTGACCCCGAGAACTTCATTAATTTAATCTCAGGTTACATTTAACACTATGGAAATAAATCCTAATTTAAGCGCTACAAAAATAATGGATTCTTGTTCAAAAATAAGACATCCTGTCTTGAGGCCTGTCATGTGTACTCTAGAATACATTTTCCGCATATCAAATAATAATTACCATGAAATTAATGTACTGCATACCACGTAAAAATGGCAAGCCTAGGTTTCGTCTTCAATTTTATATTAGTGATTGAGGAAAAAATATGAATCTTGGTGACACGCCCTTTACTCCGTGTGTGTGTGTGTGTGTGTGTGTGTGTGTGTGTGTGTGTGTGTGTTAGTGCATAGTTTTCTCATTAAAATCCTCAAATCGATACCAATCCATAAATTTATCACTGATGCCAAACTTGGGATAAACGAATCAAAAGTCGATATTTTCTCATTTGACCGGGAGATTTACTTGGTATTTATCCATATAGCTCCTCTGATTGTCTGATTTTAATGACTAATATTTTCCTGAAGCAGGGCATTGGGGGGGGGGGGGTAATAATGAGTGGGGGAGGAGAATGAATTCTTGTTAAAAAAGCATTCATTTCCCTATTTTTCTGAACTTTATTTCAAATTAATCAGAAATTATTCAGTTTAGAATCCGAATATAGAACTGAATGGACCCTGAATAAACAAACAGATTCCATCTACCAGAAACTGGTCTTTGATCGATATGGTCAAATTACGGATAGATCATTTTAGTGTGTCTGTTGTCAAAAATGCTTAGTGTGAAATGGTATCAAAAATTCAGTTTACTGCTAATAACTGTTTAGCGCGATTGGATTAATAGATTTAGCTGTTTAGCGTAATTGGATTAATAGATTTAGCTGTTTAGTGGACCTCGTCATTTCTTATCTCTTCATTTTAAGCCACCATATATTGTCGTTCAGTATATTCATGAAATAGGAACTGAAAAGCTTGAGGTCGGTTGCTTTCCGCGGCAATTATTGCAGAAAATTTCAGTTTGAGAAAACTATACAAATGAAAATCATAATTGGAGATCACATACAACTATATATTGTAACTTACCGCATTTCTTCTAGTTATGGGTCTGGTTGTAATAATGGGAAGAAACCTTATATTCGAGGTTTCGCTGCACCTAATTACTGTACTGTATGTACTGTATGACACAAAAATTTATAACGGCGCAAATATAAAACAGTTTCTTAACCTTTCCCGCTCAACATGCTCTTCTTCAGGGGAAGAAACAATTGACATCCACAAAACAAACACTAAACACAAAAACCAAGAAAAATTATTGACTCCTGCATGTTTCAATGACTGAGAAATAAACAAACAAATGATAAACAATAGAAGAAAGAAAGAAGCCAAAATTAAAAAACGGTCTAAAATTACATATGTTATATTATGCCCCCATCAGCCAAACAAAGTTGTGCAAAAAAAAAAAAAAAAAAAAATTCAAAGAAGTGTTTAGGGTGCATATCACGCAGAGGACCAAAGTGTTTTGACCTAATTCCAGGCTTGGAACAAAGGAATGACACCATGCGCGGCGACAAAGCAATGTCATCATCAAAATGTGCAAAAGAAATGATATCCCCGTAAAATTATGCATGGAGGTACTAAGGAAGTATGTCAAGAGCATGGTATAGCAGGATAATGGACAAGAGTTCAAATAATAATAATAATAATAATAATAATAATAATAATAATAAGAAGAAGAAGAAGAAGAAGAATACCAATAATACACGTAAAGAGTTGCGGAATATTTACATGGGTAAATATTATAGCAAAAAAAAAAAAAAAAAATGGGTACGTGTGATAAACTGATGCCGGCTGTAGTTTTGATAAGATTGCATTAGGAAGGTTAGACTTTTTCATTTAGGCCAAACTCCCTATGAGTTTTCAATTGAAGTATCCAGTATCGTTCCTTACTTGTGAGTTCTATATCGGTCCACCCCAGGTTAGAATCAATGGGTAGCATCTTGAGGGACTAGACTGAATGCCCAGTCGATTTGTAATGGTTGGTGAGTTTCGCGTTGATTTTATTGCGAATGTGGCTCTTGTGCTAATTCATTCTTTTTCTTAAATCAACGGTTTCGTCAACATATTGAGTGCCATAGATCATGCATGTTAGAAGATAGATTACATTTTTGGTTGGACATCCTAAGTTTTGATTGATGGTGTAGCTAACTCCTGTCGTCCAACTGCTTAACGATTTGGTCTCGGGCATATGTTTGCAAATTAGGCAACGCTTGTCTTTGCAGCAATATGTGCCTGAATATGTGATCTTGATTGAAGTTACCTTGGTACGTACCAGATGGTCCTTCAGATTTTTTTGGTCTAGCGTACGAAAACATAGGAACTTCTTGAAATATGCCCTTCAGATATTCGGAGGATTCAATCTGGTTCCAATGCTTCCGAATTATCTGTTGTAACTTTGGAGAGTCGGGGTGGAAAGTAAACACGAAGGGGACGCGTTTGTTGGTTTTCTTGGTTTTATATTTCAGGAGGGTTCCTCTATCTAGAGGTCTAATTTTGTTAATAGCCTCCTCGATGTAGCTATTTCTGTATCCTCTCCTTCTAAGGTGCCCATCGAGCTCTCCGAGTCTCTTTTCAAAGGTAGCCGGATTAGAGCATATGCGTTTGGTTCGAACGCACTTACAATAAGGAAGATTTTTATAATGTGCAAGGGGTGGCAGCTTGTTGGGACTAGATACTGGTGAGAGTCAGTTGGTTTAAAATACAGATCAGTTTCTATGTTCCCCTCCAGGAGGATAGACTGAGTATTTAAAAAGATGTTGGGCCTGTTTCATGACTCTGACGTGAATTTAATCGTATGATGGAAGTTATTGGCGAATTCAAGAAATATTTTGAAATTGTCCCTGGTTTCGATCCATTTTGATTCTATGTAGTCAATAAATATGCACCAACTTAGAGATCTATCGGGTACCTCGTTAAGGAGCTTTTGCTCTAGTCTTCCCATCAAAATATTGGCATACGAAGGTGTCATTTTAGTACCCATTGTAGTTCTATTAAGTTGTAGGAAGTGTTGGTTGTTGAATACAAAATTGTTAAACTTAAGAACATGTGTTAAGAGTTTGACCAAATAGTATGTATGTGGGGAAGTATCAGGTCGACCGTCCCATGCTTCCTTGCAGGCTATGATACCTTCCTCGTGTGGGATGTTGGTGTATAAGGAACAGACGTCCATAGTTACGAGGAGAGTGTTATCTGGAAGGTTAGTTTTCGGTGTTTTGTTGAGATGGTCCGTTGCATCTTGGACATATGAAGGCAGTTTTTCCACGAAAGGCCGAAGGTGATAATCAACGAATTTAGAAATGTATTCAGTGGGATGGTTGTTTCTGGAAATGATTGGTCTCCCCGGGTTCCCTTCTTTGTGTATTTTAAGGAATAAATAAAATCTCCCTGATTTGGGGTCAACTGATAGGAGGTAAGTCAGTGTTTTATCATCAATGTGACCTACGGTATGCATGTTTTTTAATGTCTGACACACGATTTCAGTGGTATGCATGTCTTTTAATGTCTGACACACGATTTCAGTGGTATGCATGTCTTTTAATGTCTGACACACGATTTCAGTGGTATGCATGTCTTTTAATTTCTGACACACGATTTCAGTGGTATGCATGTCTTTTAATTTCTGACACACGATTTCAGTGGTATGCATGTCTTTTAATGTCTGACACACGATTTCAGTGGTATGCATGTCTTTTAATGTCTGACACACGATTTCAGTGGTATGCATGTCTTTTAATTTCTGACACACGATTTCAGTGGTATGCATGTTTTTTAATGTCTGACACACGATTTCAGTGGTATGCATGTCTTTTAATTTCTGACACACGATTTCAGTGGTATGCATGTCTTTTAATGTCTGACACACGATTTCAGTGGTATGCATGTCTTTTAATTTCTGACACACGATTTCAGTGGTATGCATGTCTTTTAATGTCTGACACACGATTTCAGTGGTATGCATGTCTTTTAATGTCTGACACACGATTTCAGTGGTATACATGTCTTTTAATGTCTGACACACGATTTCAGTGGTATGCATGTCTTTTAATGTTTGACACACGATTTCAGCGTGTTGTGCTGTTGGGTCATGATTGAGTTTGTTGAAAAATCTCTCGTCTGAAAGCTGTCTGTTCGCCTCAGCGATGTAGTCACACGTATTCATGACCCCTGGCTTAATAACAATATCTTCCCTCTCGCGCAGTTTTTTCAGCGACTGTCTTTCCTGTCGGGTTAAATTGTCTTTTTTGGTATGGCTCTGTTCGTGTGAGTTTATGTCATTTTCCACCGCGGACAAAAATGCCTCTAGAGCTGGAACTTTACAAGAGGTGGAACATAATCGCTTTTTGGGCGGAATCTATGAGGCTCATCGATACTGACTTTTGGATTGTCCAGCATCGTCACTGAACTTTTTCTTGAGTCTAATTCTTCGTGCAAATCTCGCGAAGTCTTCTTTCAATTCCAGTACATTGTACGTTTTGAACCGGAGATAATATTAGTCATTTCTCAAGTTTGGGTTTGTTATAACTATACATTCATATATTCAGATAAACCAAGATAATTCTACCTTTAGAAAGCATTAAGTGAAGCAAAATGTAATCTTATATATATATATATATATATAAAACTGAGGATAGGTTTTGTGTCATTTTCTGAAACGTTTGCACTGATATGGAATTACGGTAAAGTTAGCAGTATTACCCTTTCTTGTAATGGGCGAATTACACCTGTCATTTTTGTCTTCCTAAGCTATGAGCAAGAGGCTTACTCGCTGAATAAAAACGTTATTCATGTTTAAGCTACTTTCTACTCAGCAGAACAAGCATTCTATACTAATCAGCAGGTCTCCAGAAATAATAATAATAATAATAATAATAATAATAATAATAATAATATGCAATTGTGGGCGTGTTAGAATTAGATTTATTATTTGGATATTACCGTCCATTTACAAGGATGGTCCTGATTGTATATAAATCATGTGCAGAGATGTTGTTGGCTCTGTGTGTGTGTGTGTGTGTGTGTGTGTGTGTGTGTGTGTTTTATAAAAAAATATATATGAGGTAATTTTAATTGTTAACCTCATTTAGGAAGCAATATATTCAATAAGTGGAAATCCTGCTCATCCGTCTACACTTCCAGACAGGTGTCGTTCCAATCTAATGCGAATATTTCGCCACAACGTGTTGTTAGTCAGCTACCTGGGCCGTCTTCCCATGACATGCCCTCTGCCGCCAAAATCTTAGGCCAAGTTTGGCAACTTACATCACTTTCGCTCAGTCGAAATCTGTCACTTTTACAACCGTTTAGTTTTTCACAAAGATCTGGTTTCGAGTTATGCTGCAAATTCTTCAAGCTAATATATTCCTTTTTAAGACACATAAAACAGAAAAAGAAAAATCTGAGTAGATTTATGTTGAGTAAAGATGAGTTTGCATGACTGATATTTAAAACAAACGTTAAACTTTCAAAGTCAAAGTGTCAGATTGACGGCAATACACAAGTGGGATATGGTACACATGAGACGAGATGTTGGAATGAGTGAAAGTTGTATTAATTGTGGAATAGGGTTTGTAATTAATGGGAGGGTAAGGAGAAGTTCGTTTTGGGGGAAAGTTGTTGAAATCCAATGAATGGCAAATGTTTGTAAAAGTCCTATATTTCGAATGGGCGATTGTGACGCACGTTGCCAAATTTTTTTCTTTTTGGACTGGAATAGTAATATTAAAAATATTAAGACGATTTCTAGAAAGAGGAAACCAGTCTGTGTTTTACTGCGTTGTGAAATATTATATCAGCCGACCCGATGCGCAGGGAAACGTCGATATTTTACAGCTAAACAACAGTATATATTGAGAAACAAAAGTCCCTCGTTGTTTTATGACCTAGATACCGTGACCTACACATATCCAAATGCGTGCACAATATGTTGTTTTGAGGAAAAAAATAAGTTGTATTACTGTTGAGCGAAATGAACTGTACTGCCATTAAGAATTCAGAATAGATATTATTATTATTATTATTATTATTATTATTATTATTATTGTTATTATTATTATTATTATTATTATTATTATTATTATTATTATTTGTTGCTGTTGTTGTTGTTGTTATCTTGGAAGCTTCCGTTGAGTGTTGGGATACCTAAAATGGAAGTGAACCTTCTTGTATCAGCTTGAGAGACATTGGTTGGTTGGTTGATTGGTTTGTTGATTTATTGATTGATTGATTGGTTGGTTGATTGTTTGATTGGTTGGTTGATTGGTTGGTTGATTGGTTTATTGGTTGGTTGATTGGTTGGTTGATTGGTTGATTGGTTGGTTAATTTGTTGGTTGGTTGGTTGATTGGTTGGTTGGTTGATTGGTTGGTTGGTTGGTTGGTTTTCATTGGCATTTTTAACACATTATTGGCGTTATCATGCCGAGGAAATGGAAGCTAAGTGCCTGTTCCAAGGACACGACCAGGCAGCCGACTCGGACTGACCAGGGCGAATAGTGAACCCGCAATCGGGTACGAATCTGACTCTACGAACTTCCATTAATGATGGTCTCTTGTGTAATGTTGGAGCATGTAAGTTAAAAATTAAATAATTAAGGTTCCAAACAGACAAATTTTACAAACATACTTAACCCTTGCTGTGCATTTGATTGTTGTACAAACTACTATTAATAGGTGTTCCCAAATAAGGATTATTGCTAAGAAAAGCATAAGACACAGTTGTTAAATATCCATAAAATAATAGCTGAAAGATTGATTAAAAATTTCATCAGATTTGCACTAGTGGAAAATCTGAGTTTTTCATATATATATATATATATGTATATATATATATATATATATATATATATATATATATATATATATATATATATATATATATATATATATATATAAGTGTGTGTGTAGTGTGTGTAAATATGAATGAATTTTTCTCCAGGACACATTTATTAATATCGAGTTGGAATTCTCAAATTGGAATTCTGAGAATCCGAATTAGATCAAGTTAATCCTGCCTGAAAGGTGACCTCTGTTAGGTAATCACCTTTCTTAAACAGATACATTCACTAGGTCCTGTGCGTGGAAATTTTAGAAGAAATGGTCCCGCATATGGGTTGATGTTGGTTCGCATGCATGTTCGTTTAAGCGTCTAGTATCCTCAAGTGACTAATGGATGTTGTTCGTATGCATGTTCGTTTAAGCGTCTAGTCTCCCAAAGTGACTGATGGATGTTGTTCGTATGCATGTTCGTTTAAGCGTCTAGTCTCTCAAAGTGACTGATAGATGTTGTTCGTATGCATGTTCGTTTAAGCGTCTAGTCTCTCAAAGTGACTGATGGATGTTGTTCATATGCATGTTCGTTTAAGCGTCTAGTCTCTCAAAGTGACTGATGGATGTATGTTCGTATGCATGTTCGTTTAAGCGTCTAGTCCCTCAAAGTGACTGATGGATGTTGTTCACACCTTAATGTCCCTACTTCTTCAGGTGTCGTTTTATGTTTTAACAAGGAGAGAAAGGTAGACAGATTTTATATAAAAAAGGTAGAGATAAACAACAGTAGATTGGCAGCGATACTGAATGTATAGGTACAAAGAGACACATAATTGATTGGATATGTACCGGTGAAAAGAGTGAGACAAAAGAAACGTATATATATGATATAAATAGCGGATGTACGGCATTTTCTACTACTCTTACAGGGAAAAAAATATATATACGGAATTCAACCTTCCTTTTTACTTACAAATCATAAAGTCTTGGGAGAATAAGAAAACTAAGGCTCTGCTTAGACAGATTTATACAAAGAGGCCACATTCTATGGAATGAACATGTCACGTTGTTTGAGAACTGCACATGGGAAGCACACTTGCTTTTCGCCACCGCGGCCATGTCAAATGGTCATCGGTCGCTCATCCGAGTTCGGTGGTTTTCTTAGGGTTTTGCCGCTCCAGTTACATCAGAAACCACAACCTTGCGTCGAAGTACTCTATAAATTTGTTAGAATTTGCTGTGCGATCGAAAGAAAATGAACAAAGTTATTTGACATATAGTATTGTATCAAGCCTAGGGCGTGTGCTATTTGAATGTACCATAGTATTGTATCAAGCCTAGGGCGTGTGCTATTTGAATGTACCATAGTATTGTATCAAGCCTAGAGCGTGTGCTACTTGAATGTACCATAGTATTGTATCAAGCCTAGGGCGTGTGCTATTTGAATGTACCTCTCCGATTATAGCTTTGTTAGATTTTAGTGATTATTTGTTTCATTATGGGGAGTCGGTGTTTGGAAGATATTTCTCAAATGGAGTAATTAGCCAATTACTAGGAGCAGACGTCTAATGTACAGTATTCACGAGACTTTATGGCAGCATATATTAGTTTCGTAAAATGGCCCTACCATAAACACAAGTACTTCTTGGGATATTTTCACATATTAGTGTTTAGTAATTTGAGAATAATTCTGTGTATTAGGTGTTTAGGTCATGTTTCGTATCACGTGTAATAAATACAGATATACGTCTTAAAATAGCGCACTGATAAATCATACGAATGTGAAGCAAGAAAAAAAAAATGCAAGTGTTAAATTAGAGTCTCGTGAATGTTTGGTCTTTAGTTGATCAGAGAAAACTCATTTGTATAATCAGCGCGTTTAAGAACACTTCATTTGACAACGACTGTTGTCTTAAGGTCCATGGAAATAGGGGAAACATCTACCTGAAGCCATCATCACGCAGGTGTTGTTTGATTCGCTCGGTAATGAGATGCTGTAAGACCCCTGGTGTGTTACAATAAGTAATAACAGGATCTTTGTGAATGTGCAAAATCCGATCGACTCCATTGAATTCAGTTTCCAATAGGAATGTTTAAAAACGATACATGAAATCATAAGAAAGTACTCAAAGTACAAAGTCAATATGCATAACTAGACAAACGTAACCCTCCCCTTTCATTGCAAGAACAAGTTCTCTTTGTGTTATGCAAGAAAGGCAATCTCATTGAACAATTTGGACTTAATCTCAATCGTCCAAACTACATCATGCAAATCAAACATGGGCATGAACTAGGGCGTGACCTGTGACCCACGAATACAAATCAAACATGGACGTGAACTAGGGCGTGACTGTTACCCACGAATACAAAAAGAACAAGCTAAAGGAGGAACAAAAACTATTATACGACATGAAACAGTCTGTCCAATTAGAAAATCGTGTCAGGATCACTTTTTTTTCTGTTTTTTTTTATATAAAAATATACTACACAGACTCCATGCAGCACATGTGGACATAATAATAGTACAAAACATTTATCAAATGAGACGTTAGCGCCGGTGATCGAGTTGATTAGAGAGTTTGCTTATTTCTAAATTTGGCAGATATGGGTTCAACCCGTTCAATTTGGAGAATCGCCCATCTCCATCCACCTTTCACCGACAGTCTATTGTTGTTTATTCCGATGATCTATCAACAAATCATAACCTGTGGTATTTGTGACTTATTACGTAATGATACTCAGACTACTAGCTTATCTGTCTATTGCAACGATGGCCACTGGCAGTCTGACACCTAATAAATTTCGCTACATAACATTTACAAACTCAGTTGTTTTATCTTTACCATTTTCATCTTTTTTTAATGAAATTTTCACTATCTACAGAGATGCAACTTTCCAAAAGAAAAACTATGATATTTGTTTTATACAAAAAAAAGCTATTTTTTTAGTTTTGTTATTTTGGAATCTGGAACTTTGTCAATTAATAGATCAACCATTTGTATGAACCTAACTTTAGCAATACCTATGACAAATATCAGGGCTATTAAATGTTACCTTGGTTTGGTGTATAACAGCACAGCAATACAAGTAGGTCATTTAGTATCGAACGACACACCACAGTAGTCGACATGGACTGATCCGATGGAAGGATTCGCGAGTCCAGCACGCTATACACTGAGCCAACGTGACTCCTGCTTCCATTAGTCGTCTCTTGCGTCGTACAGGTAATCGCATAGGGAAAATTTTACCTGGTGTGAGAGTCCACACGGACGATGGTATAATTTAGCTTGTGTGGCCATAAACTGACAAGCAATACAAATATATAGAGAGTATATATAGAAACTTTGAGCTTTGATAATTCACAAATACATCACTTCGGTTAAACTCGAATGTTGACGTTAGATTACTTGATTTGTAATTTTGTTTAGTTAAATAAGTTTTCGTCGGTAACTGAGTGGTCAACCTGCAGTTGGTTGATCTATGAATTGCTTGGTATTGATCAATGCTTCTTGGGGCACCGGTGCTAGCCTCAGCTTCGTGGAAGTGAAATCATTGTATTCCTTTAGATATTGAATACAGAATGTTCTTTATTAAAATTATTACATATTTAATGTATATTCGTGCAGAATTACAAGTATTATGTGTCACTATGAAATGCCACACTTTATAATATCTTGCGCACCGTCTGTATTCCATAGAATAATAAATCCAGCGGTATGATTCAAACGATGCCGCAATTTGAATAAGGTTTCTTTTTACAAGTACCCGACCTGCGTCGATAGCTCATTGATCTAAACAGGGATTAAGTTCTATTCAGTGGAGAACATACAATCCTGCCTTGGAAGGTAATAAATCAGATTAATATTCCATATAGTCCTGTCATTATATGTCATTCTCTGTCATTATATGTCACACGTTGATTTGATTTATATACATCCATGTCAATAGTACGTCCACTCATCACCCCCAAAAAGTGTGAATTAAAAATAGTATCACTCTGTGGAAAGATGTACATGTCAACATCTCAAAAGCTTGTAACCGACATCAAGTACTGTATACCTTAATCGACCGAAATCATCATTAATCCTAAAGTCTGTTTGTACAAAATGTACAAAGTGGACAATAAATGCGTTCCTTCTAACCTATAATATACTTATATGATATGTTCCTTTCTTATTTATTTATTTATTTCCCAAATTTGTTCTATCTTTCCTCTTTCTTTCTTTCATTTGGAAGAAATGATCTTTTGTCCGATTTATAAGTCTGATTTTGGTCATCTTCAACAAGACTCTTGGGTAACTCTCAAATTTAGGTCAAATGACAGTAAACAGTGCACAATGCATTGTGGGCCGAGAAGCCAATTGACAGTAAATAGTGCAAAATGCATTGTGGGCCGAGAAGCCAAAATGACAGTAAACAGTGGACAATGCATTGTGGACCGAAAAGCCAAATGACAGTAAACAGTGCACAATGAACTGTGGGCTGAGCAACTGCTGATTTGTCAATATAATGTTGATGAATATTCAATAAAATCTGTTTAACCGGACACCTCCCAGGACATCGTCATATAAAAAGCATACCAACACATAAAATAAACCATTTACTAACCCTTGTATGTTTACCTACATACTGGACTTCGATATAAAGGAAACTATTTACTAGCCCATGTATGTTTACTTACATACTGTACTTCGATATAAAGGAAACCATTTACTAACCCTTGTATGTGTACCTACATACTGGACTTCGATATAAAGGAAACCATTTACTAACCCTTGTATGTGTACCTACATACTGGACTTCGATATAAAGGAAACTACTTACTAACCCTTTTCTGTTTACCTGCATACCAGGGTATTTGGCGCCCTATGCGAACCTGCAGCCTTGCGGTCCCCTCCCCCAGAATTAACTTTCGAAAATGAATATTGTGCATTAGTATGAATAAAAATTCTGCATTTATAATGGTAACGCGAATGCACACACACATTTATTCTTTCCTTCTGTTTTTCTTTCTTTTTTAGACGCTTATTATTTTCTTTTTTTTACACTATTGCTCTTTCTTTTTTTTATTCATTCAGTTTTTTGCTGCACCCAAAATTCTGCCGCCCTAGGCGATCGATTAGTTTGCCTAGTTCTTAAACCGGCCCTGATCAGACCTCAATATAAATGAATATAAAGGAAATCATTTACTAACCCGAGTTCAACTCGCCCCTTACTTTAACCTTTTGTCTTTAAATCTTAGAGATTTAAGTTAAATGCGATTCTGTTAGCATGGTCTACTTTGAGACAGTAAAGTTGGATTACAGGCGATATACTTTGGAGTGTATTTTTTTCTGCATATAAAAACCTGCAGTATCTATCGATAAAAAGACTTATATCAGACCGCCCATGAAAAAGACAAGCGAGCAGCTGATTGAACAAGAATAGTTTCGTTATCTGCAGTATCATCAGCCAGTCGTTCCACTTTAATGAAAACACAGTAATTATTGCACTACATAATGTTAGATATGTTCGTTTCCTAATTGGAAATGACGAATTAATATCTATAAAAAAAAAAACAGTTTGCCCTCAAGTATCCTATTCAATAAGCTATTTCATAATTTCTTACAGACTGAAAAAATTATTTACATTTTCACTTGCTAGTGATGGCAAGTACCCTAATCTCTTGCTAGTGATGGCAAGTACCCTAATCTCTTGCTAGTGATGGCAAGTACCATAATCTCTTGCTAGTGATGGCAAGTACCATAATCTCTTGCTAGTGATGGCAAGTACCATAATCTCTTGCTAGTGATGGCAAGTACCCTAATCTCTTGCTAGTGATGGCAAGTACCATAATCTCTTGCTAGTGATGGCAAGTACCATAATCTCTTGCTAGTGATGGCAAGTACCATAATCTCTTGCTAGTGATGGCAAGTACCATAATCTCTTGCTAGTGATGGCAAGTACCATAATCTCTTGCTAGTGATGGCAAGTACCATAATCTCTTGCTAGTGATGGCAAGTACCCTAATCTCTTGCTAGTCATGGCAAGTACCATAATCTCTTGCTAGTGATGGCAAGTACCATAATCTCTTGCTAGTGATGGCAAGTACCATAATCTCTTGCTAGTGATGGCAAGTACCATAATCTCTTGCTAGTCATGGCAAGTACCATAATCTCTTGCTAGTGATGGCAAGTACCATAATCTCTTGCTAGTGATGGCAAGTACCATAATCTCTTGCTAGTGATGGCAAGTACCATAATCTCTTGCTAGTGATGGCAAGTACCATAATCTCTTGCTAGTGATGGCAAGTACCATAATCTCTTGCTAGTGATGGCAAGTACCATAATCTCTTGCTAGTGATGGCA
The DNA here is from genome assembly GCA_029931535.1 of Margaritifera margaritifera. Classification (NCBI taxonomy): domain Eukaryota; kingdom Metazoa; phylum Mollusca; class Bivalvia; order Unionida; family Margaritiferidae; genus Margaritifera; species Margaritifera margaritifera. The sequence continues at coordinate 1,493,826 of JAQPZY010001437.1, read as the reverse complement.
AGTACCATAATCTCTTAATTATGGATGGTGTTACAAATATGGATTTTGTTTTACAATATCTGTAAAGCTTCCCAAAAAAGGAGCATAGAAGTATGTTTCCCGTTGAGATAAAACGTACTCTGAACTTATAAAACTGTTGAGCATGCATGCTTCCCGTTGAGATAAAACGTACTCTGAACTTATAAAACTGGTGAGCATACATGCTTTCCGTTGAGATTAAACGTACTCTGAACTTATAAAACTGTTGAGCATGCATGCTTCCCGTTGAGATAAAACGTACTCTAAACTTATAAAACTGGTGAGCATGCATGCTTCCCGTTGAGATCAAACGTACTCTGAACTTATAAAACTGTTGAGCATGCATGCTTCCCATTGAGATTAAACGTACTCTGAACTTATAAAACTGTTGAGCATGCATGCTTCCCGTTGAGATAAAAAGTACTCTGAACTTATAAAACTGTTGCGCATGCATGCTTCCCGTTGAGATCAAACGTACTCTGAACTGATAAAACTGTTGCGCATGCCTGCTTCCCGTTGAGATAAAAAGTACTCTGAACTTATAAAACTGTTGAGCATGCCTGCTTCCCGTTGAGATAAAAAGTACTCTGAACTTATAAAACTGGTGAGCATGCATGCTTCCCGTTGAGATAAAACGTACTCTGAACTTATAAAACTGTTGAGCATGCATGCTTCTCGTTGAGATAAACGTACTCTGAACTTATAAAACTGTTGAGCATGCATGCTTCTCGTTGAGATAAAACGCACTCTGAACTTATCAAAATTTTGAGCATGCGTTTATGCATATACTGAAAACTTTGGCTGTCAATAACATCTAGTTGTGGGGCTTTCGTTGTTGTTGTTTTTGTTTTGTTTTGGTTTGGGGTTTTGTTTTGTTTTTTGTTGTTTTTCTTCACAGAGTTACAGATATGTAATTCGGGTATTTTATAATTTTTTACAACTTTACATTGTAGAAACATCTGGGGTAAGGTAGATAAACACAATTCTTATGACGCTGATCTTGAGGATTATCATGTAAAGTAAGCTGGATTTAATCCAGCAAATCTAACGGTAAGAATATAAACTATGAAGACTCGTCATAGCGGCCTCTATAACAAAATGAAATATAATTATTCTACTCTGATATTTAGCTGACCACATGACTATTTAGTTTTATTATACATACGGACAATTAAAGCGTGCTAGACGATAATTCCACACATATTTATGATTTTAATTGTTAATCTTGTACAAAGATTCAAAAGAGCAGAGCTAAGAACATACTCCAACAGTCGCCATTTTCAAACAAACTTTTTATCGAATTAGTGAGAAGTATAATGTAGCCACTCATGTCGAGTTATTGACGTTGGCTCTCGAAATTCGATTTGCGAAACTCGTCGCTCGTGTAACACGAGTTGCCTAATCAAACTCTCGCTGGGAGTCGCTAACAATAGTTGTTCAAATTCTAGATTTTAAATCTGAGTTCCTACCTTTCGATCCGTATCAATCTTTCAGGTGTACACTTTTCCTAGGTGTGTAGGTAGAGAGATCAACTTGTCAATTTTATAGGTATTATATATACTTCTCATGTAGCGATAAGCGGGTCATTTAAAAGCAATTGGTACAGGAACGATTTCCTTGCTGTTGGAAATTAATACCAGTTATTTAAAGTAGTTATTAATTTCAGAGGAACTTTTATCTCCAATCGGTGAGTCGATTATTTATGTATTATTTATCATATAATTTTATTTATGTCATTTTAAAATGTAAGTTTGATCTACCATTTTCTTCCATCATATTGTACGTTCACTAAGTTTTTAAATACGTAAATTTCACCGCTAAAACCGATAAAAATAAATTTCAAAACAAGGTTACTAAAGTTGCATCACCGTCACTACCAAAATGATTATCACTTTCATTACCTTTACTAATCACTTTTTACATATGATATATCTATATACGCTTGATGCTGCCTACTAATGCATCTATTGTTCTGTCTTTCTTTCTATCCATGATATATTTTGTTTCAGTCTATATATCTAGCCAGCTTGTTAGCTATTATTTTAAAAAAGTGGGCCATATTGTTATAATGCTGAAGAGGACGAAGTACACTTTGTGTTATCCTGTCCAATATATCAGAGTCATCTGACGCACCTTGTCTATTATCGTGTCCAATATATCAGAGTCATCTGACGCACCTTGTCTATCATCCTGTCCAATATATCAGAGTCATCTGACGCACCTTGTCTATTATCCTGCCCAGTATATCAGAGTCATCTGACGCACCTTGTCAAGTTAGGACTAAGGGGTGTTAAACATAATAGCAATCATGAAGAGGTCTTGATGAAAATATTTTATATAAAGCTGAAGTGTTTAAATATAATTGCAAAATACATATATTATTGCTATGAAGTCAGAAAAACAAAGTTATCCCCTATGCAACCATGATTTGATATTTATTTATTCATGAAACAATATTGATTCATTATTATGTATGTTTTACTATACGTATATCATGCTGTTATTCACATATCACTGGACGTAATATTACAAAGCCCACATTCGTTGAGTCACTTGTCTGTCATATTGTAGTTTTACACTGTCTGTTCATACGAATGTTTGGTACAATGAAGAATTGAATTGAAGTAACGGTGTTGAGGCTGACTTGTCGGACCCACTAGCTATCAGTCTGTTAGTCTATCTGTCTGTCTCTATACAGCAAACCTCTTCCTGTTCTTCGTTTCTTTGATAATAATGAATAAAATATTCAGAGGGGGGATTTTACAGCTTTTGTTTTAAATATGACAACAAATGTACGCCCCGCCCCCCCCCCCCCAAAAAAAAAAGATTCTTAAACGTTTGTAAGCCTAAACCTGCAAATACTGTCTATGTGGAATACTTCTTGCATAAAAACGCGCCTAATTCCCATGTATCCATATTAGAACAGAAAGTATTTTTAAATACTGATCACCTTCAGACTACACTATAGGGATGATTCATTGGTAACGGCAAAATGAAGAGGCTGTATTGTTTGCTTGTTTTGTTTTTTTGGTTTTTTTTTTTTTTATTTGGTGTGTGTGTGTGTGTGTGTGTGTGTGTGTGTGTGTGTGTGGTCTTCCAGATAACAGTAGTATACGTTCTTGTACTGTACTGGGGTAGCTTTGATATCGGAATACTAGGAAGAACGCACCAAAGAGGTTAAGAAGAGAAAACAAAGATGTTCCGTGTTATTAGATAAGAATGGTCTATTTTAATTGGTACAAGATTCAAGGTATCTCGATCTTTTATTTGTTTACTGTCAATTCTGTATTAAAAATCTATCAATTCCTATGAATGTTTGCGTTAGTACAGTGTCGGATTTATCAACCCTTAGAGAAAGTTAAGGTACTAGACTATTTACATCTAAATATATTATAAAGCCCACAGTTATTGTATACCCTCCTAGGCCAGTACGGGTCGGATGTATCTGATTTTCCTTGTTAAAGATACTTAGCTCTAAGCTGTAAAAACGAACCAGCGAAGCTTATTGTGACGTCTACAGTGCTCAATACCAGTGAATGGAGCGTCCAGGCTGACCAACCCACCCGTTCGTCAAGCAGCTTGCTGGAGACAATGTCACTTATTCTTCAAACTATTTGCGCAATTCACCTTTAAAGTTTTCTGCCCTTCCAATGACATCCTATGCTATCACATTTAATCTCTTTACATCTCCAAAATGTGTAATTTAATTGCTATGGGGCCATTTCTCAGTATTTCAAGAGACGTGCATGAGGATCCATCCATAAAATAAATAGCACTTAATGTATTTGGAGCTACTTAGAGTCCCTTGTGGGATAGTCGCTTGCCTAAGGTTGCTATGGTTGTTTTTTTAATCTTGTAATTGATATTGTCTGTAATATGTGCGTGTGTGTGTGTGTGGGGGGGGGGACAATACTGCATTAGGGGCTATAACCCAGGAACGTTTATTAGGTTCCAAGGATATAATTACGTCACTAATCATAATTTACCATGATGTAACCTCTGTCTCTTTTAAACACACTTAGAAATTACATTCCTGTCCTTAATGTTGGCATTACAAACATGCAAATTCTGATTTGTTTAATAATCTATCAGCACAGATACATTAGTCACATTATTTCCAGAACTTACGTTCTGTTGATGCTGTCGTTGAACAGTTTATTGGTTTATTACATAAATGTATGAATTAATGTATCCCTTTAGCTTTGGTAACAATTAGGCCATGTGATTAACTATAGTACGACTCGTAGCTTCGCGGTGCATCTAGTCTGAGGGATTGGCGGAGGAAAGTTGCAATAAGGACCATAACCGTCCTCAGAAGAAATATAAGCTTGGAATAGGGTGAATAAGATAAGAAATATGCCAAAGTAATTTATTTGCAAAGTATTGAATTAATGATGATCGCTTGTAAAATGTAAGATTATTGAATTTTTCATTCATTTGTGTGCTAGTTTGTGTTTGTTTAAGTAATATACGTGTTTGTTTTTTTTAAGTGATATATATTTGTCTTCACTTAAATATTACTTATACGTTTCAACAATTAATATTGTGCATTTTTGGAGACGCATGTGTTGTATGAATACATACATGGTGTTTTGGACACGCCCTTTCCTTTATTATAAGAGAGCATATCGGAAGTATTACATGGAAATTATGAAGATAATCTGACTGGATGCATGGCAACGTGTACGGCTTGTCTGTTTTATCAGGCTTTTTAGGCCTTGTTTTTAGTTTTTGTGCTGTCAGATCATTTTCACGGTATCTTTATTTCATGACTAATACACGTTAGAAGCAGGACAGATAATGGAGGCGATTACATTGGTCTCCGCAATTAGTCATTTAGATAGGCTAAGTGCAACAATGGAGAAGTGGGCATGTCATACACCCCCGACCGAGGTTGAGCTCCCGCAATTTTCCCAAAATCCTGAATCACGAAAGTTACGCTAACTAGATCTTTTGTTCCAATTTATTGAAGGACTTGGTGCATGAAAAGTAAACTTTGCTAAAAAATATTAAAGGAAAACATCTGGGAGCTCTTCCAATAAACACAGAACTAAACGTCAAATTGAAAGAGACAAAAATGTATTTAAAAAATCTACTTTATTTTGCACCACCGTTAAATTAGTTTATTCAATATGGAAATTGTTTCATTTTCTTCAGCTGATCCTTTCAAACCACACATTACAAACACGTCTGTTAATCTACCTAGAGGCAGTTTGAAGCGAATTGACTTTTTCTGTTATGGGTGTATTGCAGACTGACTTGATTTATTACTTGTCCTTACTTATGTTAATTATTATATTTATTATCCCTCAAATCTGACACTTTTGTACGCATTTTAAAGGGTCCAAATCTGTGGTTTAACTGTTTTTTATTTTGTGTATTTCAAGCACAATACAGAGTGAAAGTAAATTACCGAAGTGGTTATACAGGTGGTATTAAACTATATTTACACATGCCAATCCAATTATGCAAATAGATATCATAAGTTAATTACTAGTGTTATTGTGAAAACAAGTCAAGGCGTCTGTATTGCTTAAGCTAACACCCAGAACACCCAGAATAGTTATATCCCTAAAACGTGTTTAACTACAGGTATAGATTTACTGTTTTGCTTCTTTGATGTTAAATAACGCATTGCATACATATGGTCTTTCAATGTCAATTATCTCTGTATGGATGGATGTATGTACGTACGAACGTACGTATGTATGTATCTATTATAGGGTTTAACGGCACGTCAGCACAATCCTGACTTTATAGTGCCGATTGAAAGTATATTTCTAAAATATATCAGATCGGAAAACCTTTAGGAAGATGAACCCTTCCAAGTAAACATAAATATGTAGTCCTTCAAGATAAAAGGCCAAGGTCTGAAAATGGTCGTAACATTATAAAGTTTGAAAATTGCTAAAATCCTCAGGAAGATAAACCCTTCCAAATAAAAGTAAATATTGTCTCTTACAAGATAAATTATTAAAGGTAAAAGATGCCAACTTTTTTATGTAAAAGGTATTTAAGATACAACAAAACTTTAAATTCTTAAAAATATAGGATCACATTTTTTCATATAAACCGTTTTCTCTTAAAATGACAAAAATTCTGGCAGAACATCATCAAAAAAGCTGCTTTAAAGGTCCAAGATGGGGTAAATCTTTAATTAGCATTTTTTTAAATTTTGTTTTTTGATTTATTATTATCATTTTGCTTTCTTTAGAACAAAAAATATGTGCAAATAGCAACATCCGCTGTTCAGGTGCAGTTTACTCTCACCAAATTGCCGAAATATAGCTCTAGACTTAAGGAAGTGTTTGACTATCCACAATTACCGACTACATCACCTCATTTGACTTAGACCAGTTTAGTGTTATGTGTGATGTCATTCTAGAACAGTCATTTTAAGTGACAATAACGGTTTTATGGTCACAACTTGCGAAAAAAAAAAATGGGAAAAAAAATGAAAAGGAGCAATTGTTTTCTTTTTTTTAAAGATTTTTTAAGAAATAAAGTCTTGAGCAATTTTAAAACAATGTCAAACCTGGATGCTGAACAACCATGTCGAACATACATTCTGTACAACCATGTCGAACCTGGATTCTTTCCTGTTTTCTCTAAGGCACTAGGTATAGCAGGGCCAGATTTGGCCCAACCGCGAAAAGGAGCCAACTTTTGTACGAAGACTCTTTAGGATTCTTCAGGATGCATTTATTGTAGAATAAAAAAAAAACTGTTGTTGAATTAAATCAAATTACGTACGTTGCAGGCATCAACAGTTTACTTGCATAAAATAACGTTAGTACTGGTTCTATGACGTTATCATTCTTTTAATGACGTTATGCATGCACATTTTAAGTTTTTGGCACTTGTTTTGACACACACACACACACACACATATATATAATATATATATATATATATATATATATATATATATATATATATATATATATATATATATATATATATATATATGCAAATCAAGGGGACTAAAGACTTCGACAAAGTACTGCTGCAAATATCAACAAAACATCCATAAAAAATATATATTCAACTTTATTGCGTTAATATGTTATTTTTGTACGCAAAAGGGAGTGCTTTAGGGTTTGTTCCAGTTGAATTAGCAACAGTTCCACAATATTGCATACCACTGTAAATAATGCTCTTATAGAGAAATATGTGTCCATAATACAAGTCGGATACAAATATTTTGTAAACCATGCTGTATTGTCTGTTATCGTCATACAACATATCGTCTGTAATTCAACGATTATTTCACTGTGAAAATTTTCCTTAATTTATAAAGACTGTTTGTATCTGATAAAGTGAAACTGTATTTAATTTCATACTATACTCATTTCTTGAGGCATAATAACTGTAAAATCAAAATTACCTACCTTGTAAACTGTTGCTGCGATAAAAGCGTCACTGTTGCTATGTACTGTATGATGTTTTTAGAATACTCAGCTGATCTGGTATCAAAATAATGATTATAGGCCTAACGACGCAGATTCAGTTTTATATGAATTTCTTGCACATGTTTCAAATAAATTGTGTTGCCTTTAAGAGCTGTATTTTACCTGTACTTGACAATTTCAAATACTGATTTTTTATATCAGATTAAACATCGCATCAAAGCTCGTTGATTAGTGGTGCCTGCCATAGAATCTAACTATTTTCTTTAAAATTAACGTAGCCCACGTGAGTAAAAGAAAATTGTCAGAGATTTCAACTTGTTTAATAAGGAAAAGTTTCGTGTTGTTTCATGACTGTGGGCATAGTTTAATTTGTATAAATACATTCTAGTCTGATGAATTTTCTGCATTTTCCGCATTCTACACCCCACGCGCGGCTGCCTATGGCGTCATCGCACGCGATCAATATGAATAATACAACGTATTTTTAAAAACAAAGGTATGTCTTTACAAAATATATAAAACAGCTTTTAAAATAAAATAAAATAAAATAACAATTTCTGAGGCCATTACAGAGCAGCTCTAGAGTAACCTAATCCTTAATTCCAAGCATATTTAACGTAATCAAATCATCACTAATCCTTCTAAACTTTGAAAAGGGATATAGACATAGATTTCAGCAACAACTTCGCTGTCACCTTTTCCCTGAGATCATATCAAGAAAAAAATGGAAACAGAAAGAGAACATTGAGAAATGCGTAAGTCTGCTTCGTCGAATACAATCATTAAAACTGAAAGTACGCTTCTTTTTTTCTCTCCAACTTTTAATTTACCGTATAACTAAGAATAAACAAATGCAACATATATTATGTCATGAAATAACACTTGTGTAGCTTGTCATGAGATAACATTTGTGTAGTTTGTCATGAGATAACACTTGTGTAGTTTGTCATGAGATAATATTTGTGTAGTTTGTTATGAGATAACATTTATGTATTATGCTATGAGATACCATTATGTCATGAAATAACATTTGTGTATTTTCAATACTCTTCTAATACAAACGAGTTTATCTCATCGATGAGCTAGGAATCGTACAATTGTAATGTTTCAAGTACTGTGTCATATTTTTGCTTGAGAAACATGAATTATAAAAAGAACTAATGAGTAAATAAATAAATGATTAAATCACTTTGTATTGTTTTATTCAATGGAATATTTAATAGCAAATGTATTGTCATGATGCAATATAATTTCATTCATTCTCTATTCAAATCTTAATAATATGTCTTTATTACTATTTTGAGTGGCAATATTTGTCACAAGACAGACATAAAGGTTGAGGATTTCATTGTTCACTGCGCCTAAATTAAAATTAAAATTTGCTGACTGAAGTCCTCGTTGAAATACCTGTAAATGTTAACAGAGTGGCACGCGATTTTATTTACTTACACTTATTGCGTATCTACACACGACCTACCCAGAATATCATAATCTTATGTACATACACTTGCAAACCTATTTAAAGATTAGAATAGGAGAGGATTTACCTCAATCCAGGGTGTGTTTTGCCAAGCACAGCACACTGTTGACGTATGGGATTGAATGGATATATTTTCCGGTAATACTTTTAGGGAATGTTAAGCTCAAGGGGCGCAAAACGCCGCTCGCGGAGCGACCTCTTGTGGTAATGCGTATATTAATATATAGATATCTAATAGCGAATGCTTTGGAAATATTCTTCAATCGGAGTTTATCGTGAAATTGGAACCGAGCTGAACGTTGAAAAAAGCCGAGGATTTCCAATCAATTAGACTGGTTTTTATCTCTACTCTGTAGCAAAGCTATATTGAGGAACTAGTTACACAAGAATCAAATAGTTTGAAATAAACCTAATATTATTATTTTACTTTCAAAAGTGGAAAATTCTAGAAAAAATCAAGATATATACCGTGAAATGTAGTATAATTTCCTTTGCTAAAGCTAAAAATGATTACGTGTGGCATTGCGACACATCTCTAGATTGCCATTCGTAAGGTCAGCCATTGACGAGGAGTGATTTAGCTGCACTCGTCTTAGGTTTTTCCTATTTCATATTAATTAAAAGCAAATATCCTCAAACCGGACACAAATATAAGATCCCTAATCTAAATATGACGTCATCACTGGTATTCAACCAATAAAACCCCGCCATCTGACTCATTCGAGTAGGTGATTGATTCGGTTGTATCTGTTCAGGCCTTAGTCTTTAAAAGTGAACAAAATTCTTCTAGCCTGCCATTGGTGCATTAGAACTAAATATTTATTGTTAATATCACGTTGAAATTTATTCTCTAGATTTTCCATGATTAATTTTGCGAAATTCTATGATAACGGAATTAAATAATTGTAAGGCAAGATGAATGGTGAAACGCAAGTAAACCAATTGTTTCACATACCGGAAACGGAAGTCTATGAATGATAATTTCCGTTGTAAAACTCTGATTACATAATTTATCATCACTATAATATATGTACAGGTGCGGTTCCATGTTCGCATTGGTCGACGATTCGCTCAAATCACTGAGACAAAATAATTAATATTTCTACCGTGTCAGTCGACATTACTTAGCATCTCCTTGTCTCTTAACCTATTTTAATGATTGTTTCTTTTTTACCTTTATATTTTTTTATAAACCTTTTAAAAAATGTTAACATCTTTATCTTGTAACTTGTTTGCATGACGATTTGCTTACATTTATTAAGAAGGATTTATTTTCCCAAAGGTTTTTATGCCAATTATGTTATCCATATATTTTTAAAACTTAATTTTTAATCGGCACTAGAGTATTGTGGTTTACATATCGGTAAATTACATACATACATACATACATACATACATACATACATACATACATACATACATACATACATACATACATACATACATACATACATACATAAATACATACATACATACATACATGCATACATACATACATCTATCCATCCATCCATCCATCCATCCATCCATCCATCCATACATACATACATACATACATACATACATACATACATACATACATACATACATACATACATACATACATACATACATACATACATACATACATAGATACATACATACATACATACATACATACATACATACATACATACATACATACATACATACATACATACATACATGCATCCATCCATCCATCCATCCGTGCATGCATGCATGCATACATGCATACATACCACAAATAGCCAGGCCACCGGTTGTTGATAGGCGTGAATTCATAATAGTGCAGAATACGGGTAAACTTATGCGAGGAAAAACTGAATACGGGTAAATATATCCGAGCAAAATCTGTCAAGGAACCACCAAGCAGACCTATGTGTAAGCTTTCATCACTCCAAAAGTATTGATCGAATTTAGCTAAAATTTCCGACGTTAATTTATTTTTCATAAAAAAGTAAGTCTTTAAAATGTTAAAATGTGTATACCACTAGTACAGTTTTCTAGAACACTAGCCACTAGTACAGTTTTCTCGTACACTAGTACACTAGCCACTAGTACAGTTTTCTAGTACACTAGCCACTAGTACAGTTTTCTAGTACACTAGCCACTAGTACAGTTTTCTAGTACACTAGTACAGTTTTCTAGTACACTAGTACACTAGCCACTAGTACAGTTTTCTAGTACACTAGTACACTAGCCACTAGTACAGTTTTCTAGTACACTAGCCACTAGTACAGTTTTCTAGTACACTAGCCACTAGTACAGTTTTCTAGTACACTAGCCACTAGTACAGTTTTCTTTAGTGTTTTTTTTACGCAAAAAAGAGTGGGCGGGGCTTGGCGCAAATAATGGAACTATGAATTTATTGATAGTTGTCTATATGTCAGTTGCCGAATCGACAACCATGGTTATATTACGTTAATGATGTCATCTAATCACATATAGTAAGAAATTAGGGCAGGTGTTAGCAATAATTTACTCATTTCAAGCCTTAGATCCGCTGTGAAGATAAAGATACTGGGAAAACCTTAATGGTGGTTTCCATTATTCAAATCCAACACTTTATCAGATAAACATATGTATTATTTCACGAAAAACTGTAATACACAATGACCTTTAGTTTTACCTTGAAAATAATGTCTTTATAAACACTCCTATACTTTCAGGAATAGGTTGTCAGTTCATGCATTGAAATTTAAAAGGAAAACACCTTAATAGCTATGCAATATGTCAGTGTCATTACATATTTGACAAGCACACACGGTCAAATAGCAATTTGTCTTAATTTCTGACATTTGTTCCAATATTCAGATCTTAGTAGGATGTTGATATACGAGAAGAAAAATAACTATATAAGAAATGTACATACTGAAGTCCTTGTAATCTAGGTTGAATAATTCCTCCAATTTGAGGAAATTCTTTAATTGTTCTCTGAGATAAAAGAGGATTAATTTCATTAAGACGCTGGATATTAACTGAGTTTTAATTCTTCATTTCCATGCTTATTTATCAGAGAGAAGCCAAGCAATAAGACGTACCTTGAAAACTCTCAAAAGATCTTGAGTGAAAATGCTGCCTGGTCCCGTTGTCAGGAATCAGCGTGAACATAAAAAACTGAGCTCAGACAAAAACGTCATCATGAAAAATCATACCGGTATTTAAATAAAATCATATTGTATTTATAGAAAATTATATTGATATTCAGAGAAAATCATGATGGTACTCATATAAAATTATACTGGTACTCATATACAATCATGCTGGTACTCATATAAAATCATGCTGGTACTCATATAAAATCATCCTGGTGCTCATATAAAATCATGCTGGTACTCATAAAATCATGCTGGTACTCATATAAAATCATACTGGTACTCATATAAAATCATCCTGGTACTCATATAAAATCATGCTGGTACTCATAAAATCATACTGGTACTCATATAAAATCATACTGGTACTCATATAAAATCATGCTGGTACTCATATAAAATCATTCTGGTACAGAAAGAATTATAATGGTAATCAGAGAGAAAAACATTCAGGTACTCAGAGAAAACTACACTGGTACTCAGAGAAAACTACACTGATACTCAGAGAAAACTGCAGATACTCAGAGAAAACTACACTGGTACTCAGAGAAAACGGTTCTGGTGCTCAGGGAAAACGGTTCTGGTACTCAAATAAAATCATACTAGTACAGAGAGAATGATACTAGTACAGAGAAATTTATACTAGTACAGAGAGAATGATACTAGTACAGAGAGAATGATACTAGTACAGAGAGAATCATGCTCGTACAGAGAGAATCATACTAGTACAGAGAGAATCATTCTAGTACAGAGAGAATCATACTGGTACAGAGAGAACTATACTAGTACAGAGAGAATCATGCTAGTACAGAGAGAATCATGCTAGTACAGAGAGAATCTTGCTAGTACAGAGAGAATCATACTAGTACAGAGAGAATCATACTCGTACAGAGAGAATCATACTAGTACAGAGCAAATCATAACAGTAAAGACAGAATCATACAACAATCAGAGAAAAACATACTGGTACAGACAAAAATCATAATGGTACTCAGATAAAACCATACTGGTAATGAGAGAATCATACTGTAATCAGAGAGAAATTCATACTTGTACAGACAAAAGTCATACTGGTACTAAGAGAAAGTCATATTGGAACTTAGGGAAAAGAATACAGTTATTATGAGCCTCTCAATGCCTTTAAAATTTTGGTTTGTATAAAATTTGGCTTATATAAAAATTGCAAACAAAACATGATCCCGAAATTTTGCGATTCGGACTTTACCTTGACCGTAGTTATGGAAAATGAAACTTTCTGAGACTTAACCCTGAGATAAGAGTGAGGCTGAGTTCAGTTTTATGCTCAGACAATTTCGTGCTTAGTCCCAGTTTTACTTAACTTTATCTCAATCTCTTCTCTAAATTAGATTTTACATTATCTTTCTTGCGATACTTCTGACGTTGTTGGGATTTTTGTCATATGTTGAAATAGCTGAAAGGAGTTAACCAACAAAACTGTTAAAATTGTACACAGGAAATCTTTTTATTCTTGAAAAAGGAGTTAATGAAGTCTTCATATTTTAGTAAATCCTCGAATTTTCTTCAGGAGAAAACAAGGCTTCGCCAATAGAAGTCTTAGTGTTAAGTCTAAGCTAAAGAAATTAGATTCATTAATCTGATATTAATTTGATATAATCAGCCGATGCTATCGCTGGAATTTTAAATTCGAGACTTGAAAGTTCTGTTGGTGAAATCCATATCTGACCATAGCTTCACCGACATAAACTAAGTCTAGATTTAAGACATTTTTTAGTCAAATTGGAGGTCAGATCGATGGAATTTAGACTTAATTATAAGTCCAGACTTAACTTCTGTTCGTGAAATCCAGACCTGATCTGGATTTGACCAACATAATCTAAGTCTGGACTTAAACTGAAGTATAACATCCAGTGATCTGATTGGCTGAAATTTAAGTCTGACTTAAAATTGACCAATCAAAAATGTTGTAAGTCTACAATTTACTTAAAAACCTATCTTGGTGATATTGGGGCTTGGTGTGTCACAAGCAAAGCCTTAAGAGGAAAGTCTGATGTGTCTTTTGTAGTTTCATCAAAGCAATATTTAGCTCATGTTTTCATCATACAGTTGCTTACAAATTAAGTGTTAGCTAAGACTATTCAGTAATTGTATATGTTCTCACACAACCAAACGCTCACAGATGCTCAGACGCTTACAAATAAAGCGCTAGGAAGGGCTCCTCATTAATGAGCATACACGCTTATATATACTCTCACACGCCCAAACGCTCACAGATGCTCAGAGGCTCACATATGGTCAAAGATGCTCTGACGCTCACACATGCTTAGACAATCACAGATGCTCAGACGCACAGTGAGACAAAAAATAAATCAAGACTTTAAGGCTTGCTGAAGATTCTTATAGATGGTGCTTATACTGTCAATTATGCCTTTTTCAATTAAAGTAGTAGTAGTAGTGGTGGTTGTAGCAGTAGCAGTAGCAGTAGTGTTGTTAGTCTTATTGCTGTCGGAGAAAGAGGAGGAGTTGAAAAGCGAAGAAGAGGCGTATGCAGTTTGCTCGTTGCTATTTTTTTAATTTTCCAATATATATACATATATATCATTATATCATATTCACAAACTACAGTTTTCGAACTCTACCTTTAGATAGTGCCCTATAGCCTATATTGTGCTGATGTGTCGTCAAATGCTTCTACATACATACATTCATATTGACAAATGGTAGCTCTCCAGTATACACTCTAATATTATGTTGTACTTTTACATAATTACACACACAGACATATATATATATATATATATATATATATATATATATATATATATATGTATATAGATAAAACTCTTAGCGAAAACAAGGCAGTCACCAATTGTACCTTCTTATCCGAGGCCAGACTGAGATATAGAAACAAGGTCTCTTACTGTTACTGTGGTTGATGATGATGACGATAATCTATGAACTCCATTCCTGTTTGATAAGAAAGTTTATATGTTCGTGGACTCCTGACTGCAGGGTGGAGAGCTATTTGTCCTAAACGTTGGTTTAAATCATTTGGACGCAGAATTTTACACTCTGCAGGTAACAAATGGTATACCCTTATTGTGGCCTCTGACTTTCATTATGTGTAGGTAATATATGTTTTGTAACCTTTCTGTGGCATCGAACTGATATTCTGCGCAGGTAAAAACTGTTATATCCTTATTGTGACCTGGGAGGTAAGAACTCTGATACCCTTTTTGGTTTTTCGGACTTTTACACTGTGCAGACAAGAAATGGTTTTGTGACCGAAGGTACTGCACTCTCTGTGCAGATTTTATTCTTGTTTTCTTTAATGCTGTGTATTCCAAGACCACTTTCTTTTAACTCTGTAATACTGTAAGGTCTATGAGTGATAAAGAGACAAACAGACAGGCAGCGAGTTGTGATGTTCGAACTGAACGCTGCGTATTTACGTTTCCCTATTTTGCAAGTCCCATTTTTTTCGTTTTTTCAGGGATTCATTTAGCCGTCTAAAAATTGAAGGGAAATGTTTAAAAAAGTAATAGCATTAATGCCTACAAGTTTTGTGGTCGGCTGCAGGGATAGTCCTGAGAAGAACAAATGTAAATTTGAAATAAAGTTATGAAAGATTAATTATGTTTTAGAATATGCCCTCTGTATGACCAATTCATATATGTCATTTGTTTTGGGTAAAGAGCAATATTATGAGATAATCGGCCATCGGCTTTGCTTGGTGGACCCCACAATTTTAAAATGGCCCATTTCTTTTCTTAGATTTGCAATACTAAGACGTGGATATGGGCCATTGGTCCATCATTAGGACCCATTGAATTTCTTTACCAGAAAGATCTTTTCTTTGTCCATGTGGTTTAATGGAGATAGTTGTATTCAAAGACATGATGTGTTGATACTGTTACATGTAATAGCATTTGGAATACCAGGTTTGAGACTTACGGAAGTGTTGATACTGCTACAGGGAATAGTATGTTGAATATTACAGAAGTGATGATATTGTTACATGTGATAGCATGTGGGAGATTACACAAGTGCTGATCCTGTTACATGTAATAGCGAGGGAGATGCAGAAGTGTTGATACTGTTACATGTAATAATATGTGTGAAACTTACGGAAGCGTTGATACCGTTACAGGTATCATAGTAGTACAGAGAGAATCCTGCTAGTACAGAGGTAATGCATGTGGGAGATTACAGAAGTGGTGATCCTGTTACATGTAATTGTATGTGGGAGACTTACAGAAGAGTTGATACTTTTATATGTAATAGCATGTGGGAGACTACAGAAGTGCTGATACTGGTACATATAAAAGCATTTGGGATACCTACGGATGTGTTGATACTGTTACATGTAATAACATGTGGGAGACTTACGGAAGTGTTGATGCTGTTACATGTAATAGCATGTGGGAGACTTACTGAAGTGTTGATACTGTTACATGTAATAGCATGTGGGAGACTTATGGATGTGTTGATACTGTTACGTGTTATATCATTTGGGAGACTTACTGAAGTGTTATTACTGTTACATGTAATTGTATGTGGGAGACTTACGGAAGTGTTGGTACTGTTACATGTAATTGTATGTGGGAGACTTACAGGAGTCTCAACTTTGACTTATTGCGTACATTACATTTAAAATGATGTATCATATTTATTTTCAGAGTCAGTCAGAGGTGATATCAATTTTCAAGACCGCATACTCAATCAGACTGTGAAAGTTTTCTGAATTCTGCCTGGGTGAACAATTTTAGAGGAAACATAATACGTAACTATATTCATTCACTGCCGCACACTTATCTTACGAGCCTGGAATACACAAATAATGTGTGCATATTCATATCAAATGAAACGGAAGCAATAATATCACTGGACTGAGTGTAGAATGACTATCATCTTTTCCAGTCATATTTGTAGCCAAGCCATGACTTAAAGCGACAACTGAGGCCAACGAATGAACCTCGCCTATGATGATCAAATGACACGGAAAAAATCATTTAATTAAGCGCACGTATGAAAAGAATTCAGCAGAAGATTGTC
Organism: Margaritifera margaritifera; assembly: GCA_029931535.1. Classification (NCBI taxonomy): domain Eukaryota; kingdom Metazoa; phylum Mollusca; class Bivalvia; order Unionida; family Margaritiferidae; genus Margaritifera; species Margaritifera margaritifera. The sequence continues at coordinate 1,476,766 of JAQPZY010001437.1, read as the reverse complement.
CGTAATCACCTCAGTAAGGACTTATCAAAAAGACTAAAGATATACCACAATGACTCTAGACAGGTGATGCGAACTGGGAGAAAGTATATATTATCAATAGCTTCTACTCATTGCGACATCATACAAATGGGATTACTGCGCTCGTGTGTGACATTTCTCACCTTATTGCTCTTGAGAAATTGCGTATATTCTGCAGGTGAGATATCCTATCTAGAACAAGAGTAAATTATTTGAAGAGATTGCTTGAAAACATATGAACCAGGAATTTTCAAAGTGGTGGTTACACACACACACACACATATATATATATATATATATATATATATATATATATATATATATATATATATATATATATATATATATATATATATATACACACACACATATATATACATATACATATATATATATATATATATATATATATATATAATTTGACGTGCATAGATAATAGAAAAAATGGCATATTATATACATTAATACATTATCTAAAGCTGTGATCGACAGTTTGTTCAAGATAGATAAGTTTTAAAAATATAAAAATTAATATGGACAAAAGCCGCACAGCCCTCAAGTTGTGTAGTTATGACTTAGATATAAAATACATTTAGAGAATAGTAGTTGTATTTTACTTTTAGTCTTTGACTAATTTGGGCACATTTAGGGAGATATACCCAGGCATAATTCGCATATTTTGGTCCCAAATAGGCTTATCAAAGAAAAAAAGATCCTATAGAAAAATACAAAAAAGTGCAGAAAGCCCATATAAATATGAACCAAAAATGTGACTTAAAAACATAAATCTACGAAAAATATACATCTCTTACCCCCAAATATAAAACAATATCCCAATACAGAAGTATACATTTGTACATGAAAAGGAAGTATGAAGAACTAAGATTGCTCCTTAGTCGGGATAATAGTATGGTAGGTACAGTGGTGTTATAATACTGATGTGTTAATCTACCAACATAAAGATGATAACCAGCTATACCACTGTATGTAAACTTCCCTGCCCAGTATGTGATAACGAGCTATACCACTGCAAATAAACTTCCGTGCCCAGTATGTGATAACCAGCTATACCACTGCATATAAACTTCCGTGCCCAGTATGTGATACCACTGCATATAAACTTCCCTACCCAGTATGTGATAACCAGCTATACCACTGCATGTAAACTTCCCTGCCCAGTATGTGATAACCAGCTATACCACTGCATGTAAACTTCCCTGCCCAGAATGTGACTTCACAAGTAGGTAGGTGTTCATTGCATGATAATTTTATTTATCCGTTCTCAAGCTGCTATCAGATGCAAATTTTGAAACGGGTTACCTTAAAAAAATACCGAACTTGGAAGCTTAACCAAAAATATAATACCAATATTGTTATATGGCCTATACAATATGTACCAGCTAAAATGCAAGACAAAAGACACACAAAACAAACCCAAAGAGCAAAAAAGTGCGTGCCTACTTTCAGAACCAGTCTATACCAGTTCTATATTGGCACATCGGTTAAGTTGACCGTATTGTTTTAATCGGAATATCCTCAGTCATTTCCGTAAAGTCGAGAATAAAAAGCAAAACAAAAAACACAACAAAAAAAAAACAACAACAAACAAACCGGAAGTAGTTGTTTTAATGCGCATAATTTTGAAGGGTTCTGGTGATTCGAGTCAAATGGAGTGCACCACATATGTTGCAACAGAAAAGGCAGACACGTTCCGATTGTGACTGTCTCCTCTCCAACATATTAGGCCATGTGAAGAAAAGTAGTCCCTAATATATAGTTCTCACTTGCGGCGAATTACATCCGATGTTTCTTTCTTGACTTGAGGGTAAAGGCCGAGGATATTCCAACTGTGTTTTGTTTGTCTTGGGTTCAGCAGACCGAATCAGCTTTCGGGGAGAGAGTTCAAATGTTGGAACCTTCCAGAGCAATCTGAACACGCTCGGACCTTTCTACCAATGATAGGAATAGCTCTGAAATACTCCTGTAGCCGCCATTGCATATACATGTACCTTGTTTACCAATAACGTCATAAGCACATAACACACCATCAGAGTGTTCTTTACAGACGACCCGATTGAGATGACTTATCCTTGGCCGAAAGATTTGCCATATTTCTTTTTTCGAGGATGAACTCACTAGAGAATTTCTTTTATAGAACTTGTGCAAATAATTTCATAAAGGTATCATAATGCGTTTGACATGGTTCTATTTTAACTAGCGTACTTTACTGTATGACCAAGTCCTCAGACAGTATCCGGCCGTTTCCCAGTTGTTATGCTGTATCACTCCATCAACATATTTCAGTGTTAATTTTTTTTAGAAAAGCGAAAAGGTTTTCTGACTGCACTCCAGAATACTTCAATACCAAAGGGACGTAATGAATATGGTTTGTGTGGATTATTTTCCTTGTGGTTGCAACAAAAGAACGTTCATATCTTTCTACCAATAACGGTTCCCCATAACATGCGTACTTTTGCACGAATTTCCGTTGTTTCCCATGAAATCTGGGCTGGGTTTTATTTAAGGAGCTCTCTAAACAATGCACACTTTGTTGCAATAAATTTAAAAGTCCTTTAACTGCAAAGATCCTGTTGGAGAAAACACTGCCTGTATCGTCAGGAAATAACGGAGCACATTCTTTAAACGTTTAAGAAAACTTGACCTAACGGATTTCATGATAAGCTGTGAAAATATGAAAATGGATATAAGTTTCACTTTACACATTTTCGTGACTTTTAATGAAAGTAATTCTATAAACCCTGATTTTGACAGAGTCCGAGTAAGGTTAATTTGGTCTGTTAATTTCTCAGGAAAGCCAAACACATCATTACTCATTAAATTTTTCACGCAGTATACAAACACTGTCATTTACCTCAGCAGATATCAACCTTGTATTTAAATGATTAAATCGCATACATCAAATCTAAAATTCAACTTTGATCATTCTACGGTAAGTTTCTTCTTTCACATCTGACCTTGTTTGAGCATGTGAAGTGATGATTTTTTTCCGGTGGAGAAAACAATTATATTCACAATAATAAAAGACTGGCGTCCTGTACGTGCATGTACCTTATAAAAAGCACAGCGGTGTTTATATTTGATATATTCTATATGGCAATCCGTTGAATCAAGACATTGTCGAAATTTGGAAAGTAATGACTTGTTTTAATTAACATTACCAATCCATTGAAGCTTTTACAAAAGGCATTCAAAATTACAATAATACGCACACCACGAATTCATTAGCTTTTGTTGACTATATCTCACCTCAAACCAAATACACAATAATGTATACTTACTTGCCTGTGAAGAAGGAAAGACCTGCTGTACATGCATTTGAATAGAGACATACAAAAATAACTTTTAAATAAAAGCTCCATGTCGACTTGAGATAATAATTGTCGATTTGAGATATAAAAATATTGTCGATTTGAGATATAAAAATATTGTCGATTTGAGATATAAAAATATTGTCGATTTGATATAATAATTGACGATTTCAGACAATAATATAGTTCTAGTACCAGGAATATGAGAATCTTGTCATGAAACAATATTGTCCTCTTAATCAAAACATCAATCTTCTTTTAAAATTTGTAACGGTTTATAAATAAGAATACGAACATATTAATTTGCAAAATAAAATATTGATATCTAAAATTATTATTGTTATTTAGCTATTGTGGGATAATTGTATCTCTTAATTTTTATTATATATTCATAGTATGTATCCATTGATTTCAGTTATTTTAAAACTGTTTTTAAAATATCATGTTTTGTTTAGAAAGATATGTTTATTTGCTATATTATGAAGAATATATTGTAATATAAGTAGTTATACAACATATCAGCATTTTTCAGTCTCATGTCCATCCGGCGACACATCCGGAACTGTTAAGAATGGATTGAACTGTTCCCAGTTGATTTCCAGTACCAACTCTGAATGTTATGACGCTACTATAGAAACCAGTTGTTGTGCTTCATGTAATAACATTGCAACAAACATTTCAGGTGAGTGCGGTCATACTGCAACGACAATATTTAGCACGACACCTGTTATCCTGTCCCAAAGTATCAAAGTTATCGGTTTATATACGTCATTTCTATCGTCTCAGCTACGAAGTATTCAAAAGAATGTTCATGCTAATGAATGAGTTCGCGTAATCGACGCTTTAATGTGTGTATGTATGTATGTATGTATGTATGTATGTATGTATGTATGTATGTATGTATGTTTGTATGTATGTATGTATGTATGTATTTTTTGCCTTACCTTATATATCCAGTAATAACATAAAGAAAGACTATCCCTGGGTCGCAGTCCATGGGAGATAGGGACAGTGGCGAGAGGGGCTAAGAGCTGGTTTTGTGTGCTTGTTGGATTTAACGGCACTTTTAACTCATTATTGGCTATATCGCGCTGAGGAAATGGGGGAGCTAAGTGCCTTTTCCAAGGAAACGCCGAGGCAGCCGACCCGGGTTGGCCTAGGCGGGTATCGAACCCTTGGATTACTAGTCCGACACTGTACCAGCTGCCACGGCTCCCTCAGTTGGAATTCATGGTATATACTGATACTGTTTTTAACGAAACAAAATTTTAAGGATTTGAGTTTTTTTGGCCATCAACCGTTATTAATTCTTACATATTATGCGGCAACGAATTAATAATTCTTCTCTTTTAAGACGTAAAGCAGCTTAAACAATTTCATGGAATGTAAAATATGAAATTTCACCATATTGACAGAATACTTAGTTTTTCCATATTATATTTCCTTGTTTCTGTTTGTCTTTTTATATAATAAAGATCGATTAATTTAATTTACTTGTGTCCAATTAAACGTGTAAGAATATTTCTGTGGTCGAATTTTTTATAGCTTAACTAAAGATAAAATTGATATCAATGAATGTGTGTGTGTGTGTGTGTGTGTGTGTGTGTGTGTGTGTGTGTGTGTGTGGTAAATGTCACTGCTCGAAAAGCTTAATTGGTTATAACGTTACAGACACGTATTCCTGTTCTTTCTTCGAGGATCGTCGTCTGTTATATATTTTTTAGATAGATAGATAGACTGGGGTAATATGTTCCTAAAATATAGAAAATAATCTACAACGTTCTGCCGGCAGGATGTCAATATGGAGACACAGTTGGTTCTTGCATTGCCGTCCTGTGCCCTTATTACACCAACCTCAATGAGTGCTGCTTTACATGTAGGATATCATCAACAACAACAACGACGACAACAACAATGACAACGAAGATGGCAACGACAACAACAACAACAACAACGATGACGCCACCGCCAGCAGGAAACAGTACAACGAATTCTTTATCACAATCGTCCTCAACAGCGACGACGACGACGACGATTATATCATCGCCAGCCGGAAACAATCCCACAAGTTTTGCGCCACAAACGTCCTCTAGTCAGTCAACAAGTACGTAGTAAATATCTATTATGTCTTTTGGGGTTTTTTTCCGATGACTATTAACTGCAAGTTATAAATTAAACTGATTTGAAAATGGTCTAAAGAATTCATACTTCATTATAGTTCAACGATACTTTTTAGACAGGAATTAGATTACCTTAAAGCCAAAGAGTTTTTGACTTGATTACATGTTTAGAATGAATTTTTTTTCATTTTCCTACCGAAAGGGGTTATGCTTTTTTAACATTTTCATAGAACCAATATCTCTCTTACGATATTTAGACAGGGCTATGGGACTGACGTTTTTCAATAAGCAAGACAAACAAGATTGCTTTTAAACAGTGACTTGGATGAAACATCTCAAGAGACAATAGCGTATGTACATTAAGCTCCTTTTAGAAGCTGTTTGTGTGTCAGTTGTGATTAAAATAAATTAACTTATATAGACTGGTTCCAAAACTTAAACATAGCCACTGTCTTAAAAAGCCTTGAACTGAGATATGATTCCAAAAATTCGTATTACATATTGAAGATCTTCGATGTGTGTAATGTAAGAATGTATCTGTTACAAATTTAAGTATCTACATACTTATTCAGTTGTACATTGGAATTACAGCCAAATTATGATTTAATGTATTCTTTACAAAGCATTAATTTGTCTTACCAAAATGTGCCATTTTGATCACTCCTAAGAAAAGGATTTCTCTTTTGAATCTAATTTTATTCGACATAAAGATCCAATATTCTACAAAAATTGTCGGTTTTTTTTTATCATTGTATCTTCTTTTCTTCGTATTTGACGGATTTCTTAATTTTAAGTCAATTCTCCCATTTTGTTTCTCCTAGTAGAGGATGTAAATACAAAATGAATGGTAGTAAACATCATACTTATTGTATACTGCTCAAAAAAGTTAAGGGTCATTTTCCGATGTAAATTAAGGACACTTAAAAGTGTTCCGACACAGCCATAATTAAGATTCATTTGTAAAGAATGAGAAATTAAAACATCAGAGCGTATTCAAAACTAGATAGACTATCTTTCAAATGATCTAGGGCGAATAATTTGATATGTGAAAAATACAGATTTTGGGATTCTAATTTCTGCAAGAAAAAAGCGAAATAAAGTTCGACTGACAATATGGTGAGTGTTTGTCAAAGAAAAGTCTTGTATATATAGTGTGCCTTCACTATAAATCCATTTAGTATAACTCGGACACCTCTTATAACGCGGGAAGTTTCATGGATGCCATTAAATTGGGTAAATTGTGGGGTTTTTTTTTTTATACAGTTTTTGTGGTAGTTTGTTTCTCCATCTTTCTTTTATTTTTAATTTATTTTTCTTTTAGTTTTGGCTTTATTCTGATGATAATTGATTATAAAATTGCTTTCACACAGTTAGGTGATTATATTTTGGTTTAATACACTATCATGGCACAGTTTTGTTTGGGCATACCTCAGTTGCAGTAGGCACAGTCTTGTTTGGACGTACGTACCTTAGTTTCAAGAGGCACAGTTTTGTTTGGACGTACCTCATTTCTTATATTTGGCCATTTGCCAATTGGTGACTACCTTTCAAACACACACACACACATATATATATATATATATATATATATATATATATATATATATATATATATATATATATATATATATAAACCCTGATTTAACACAGACATGTCCTTGTGTAGCGATGCCAATCACTACACTACTGATGTTCGTAATTTTCTGCGTATGAAATAAATACTTGTAAGCCAGAGCACGACAAATTTCTTAGCACAGTAATTTTGCATCCCTGACATGAATATCATATATCCGCTTATCATTATAGTCCATTTATTCTGTAATACAGTGCACTTGGATATATATATATATATATATATATATATATATATATATATATATATATATATATATATATATATAATATTATATTATATTATATTGTTTGTATTGTATAGGTCTAATATACCTAGGCCCAAGTCAATCTGCATGATGTAATCATAGTTACTCGGTTTATCAGAAAAGTACGTGAAACCCAGTTATGTTTGTCAAAATTGTTAAGATTCTATCATGTATACGTGCGTGTGTTGTGTGTGTGTGTGGGGAGGTTGGGGATTTTGTATAATTAAATGTCGGACATACACTTCCGTTCGATTGGAATTAACGTTATTTCTATGATGAACTCAATTATTATTTTACTGCACATTGTTTCGCAAGGTATCTTCATATTGGATAAATCAGATACAGTCACTTATTCAATTACATTGAACTTATTCATGATTTGTTTTAAAATTCTAAGCCTAAACCTAAGCGTCCCACCCTACAACGAGGGGACTGAGATTAAAGGATTATTACACCCCACCCCCGTTACATGCTGGTCTTCCTGCTATGACTGAATGCGTGCATTTTTGATCCAAAGTATTGAAAAAAATGTGCATGTGACCGACACATTTATACATATGATCTCCTGACCACCTTCCCAGGGACCTTTTCCAAAGTATTCAATAAATGTCATGTGACCGACGCATTTGTACATTTGATCCCTTGACCACCTTCCCAGAGACCTTATCCAAAGTATTCAATAAATGTCATGTGACCGACGCATTTGTACGTTTGATCTCTTGACCACCTTCCAGGGGACCTTTTCCAAAGTATTCAATAAATGTGATATGACCGACACATTTGTACATTTGATCCCTTGAACACCTTCCCGGTGACCTGATCCAATGTATTCAACAAATGTGCATGTGACTGACACATTTATACATTTGATCGCCTGACCACCTTCCCAGGGACCTGATCCAAAGTATTCAATGAATGTCATGTGACCAACACATACGTTTGATTCCCTGACCACCTTCACAGGGACCTGATCTAATGTTCCAATGTATTAAAAAAATGTGATGCGATTAGTATATTTGTACGTGTCATGCCTTAACCAGTCTCCTTATATTCTTTGCATTATATCATTGTAGGTGCAGGAGTAATTACTGCATCCGTCGTGGGGTCAATAGCCGGAGCAAGTCTAATAGCTGGAGTTACTTATGTGGGTGTCCAGTTCTTTAAAGGGTAATTATGTAAAACATTACGGTAATAGCAGCTGTCGTTCAATGAAACCCAGTTGCAAAGGACACTCAAGGACTAACCAAATAACCCGATTACAAAGGACACTCAAGGCCTAACAATGTTTTTTTTTTTTTAAAATGAAACCCGTTTGTAAAGGACACTCAAGGGCTAACAAAATACCCCGCTTGTAAAAAAAGACTCAAGGGATAACACAATAACCCGGTTGTAAAGGACACTAAAGGACTAACAAGTTTATTTGCCTTTCGTGGATAGTTGCGATTATTAAAGAGGCTAAAATTTAAAAAGGGATTGCATAAATGAAAAGAGTTTCATGCATGATGTCCTTTATAAGCAGGTTTTCTTTATATGAAAGTGTCAGTTAAGACAGGTTTCACTATATTTGTAAGTACTGAGAGACAAGACATTTGAAAATAAAAAAAATACATAAACAAATAATAATAATAATAATAATAATAATAATATTGTTATTTTTCGAAAACTGCTACAACCACCACCACTACTACTGCAATTGCTACTACTACTACCGCTCGTTATTATTATAAGGCCTACTACTAATATAATAAATACAGCTGCTCTAATTACTCCTACTACAACTAGAGACACGATATCATTTCTATTTGACTCAGAAAATAAAATCTCAATCACTGTAACGTATATATATATGCATATGATTTCAGGTAAATAAAACAAAGTGTTAATTGATAGGTAATATAAAATAAACAATTATATATACTTGATATCACCTTAACCAAGGCAATAAGTAGATATGAAAGATATATTGTTTATCATGTTTTTCCAGTTTCTCTATTTTTGTAAGTATTGATATCTAGCGAAGCAGAGGTTATCAACTTTTGTACATCTGTGACAGATTTCTGTTATTTATGTTCGTATTGAAAGAATTAATTTTCGCTGTGTGACAAAAGATATATTCTAGTTTAAACACGCATTCACAAAATAGTTGACACGTAAGAAAAATATTTATTTGACTATTCTAGTAATATACGTACCTACAGATTCAAATTTATATTCTTTTGTGCATAGTCCATTGGCAGAATTCTCAACATGGTGATTAACATACTATCGATTCGGATTGATAGTAGCAATGTCTCTGCCGTGCCCACGGAAAACACTGCCTTCCAACAGCAGTGACGGTTCGCTCACTAGAGTCTTTTTTCCGAAACTACCCACTATAAACAAAATGCATTTAGAGTCGTGTCCTATTGAAGAGACGGACTGCGCACTGTTCCTACTCAAGTCATTCAGAATCTCCCTATGAAATCAACATTATGTTTATCGGTTATTTTGAACATAAGCACAAATCGCTTGTTGTGATCATTGGTAGTTTTGAGAATCGTGCACTCTCTGAAACGCGCTATATTAAACACAATCGAGGCACCTGCAACATAAAGTTGTCAATTGTACGTTCGACACTAACTATTACGACTAATCCAAAATAACAGTATTAAATCACCTCTTGTTTCCCCTTTCAGCACAAAATTGCGGCGAGTGGTAAGTTTTCTACGGTACATGAATCCATTATAGATAAGAGAAATGATGAAAATAGCGATGAGAATACAGACCCTGTTATTGCAGAAAAGATAAAACACAATCGAGTTATATCAGTAGTTATAAGAACAGAGACATTTAAAGAGAAAACTTTTTCTGCCACCCCTTGAGTCCAATGTGTCAGACCTACCTCCACTTCCCAGAACAATGTAATAAAAATCCTCACTTTTTACAATAGCACCGTCATAGCAAGTGATTCAGACGAAAATATCTAAACCAGTCCCTAAATATTAAAGATCCATGTACATTGCGGCCGCAAAATTCTGTCTGTCCGAGTTTACAATTTATGGATTTTACTCTGAGTACATCGGATCACTGTCCAATTCGGAGTCTTCTTCGTTGGCGAATTTAAGGCGGGTTCCGCTATATAGATCCACTAAAAATTATACTGATTAGAAACTATTGTGACAGGAAGAACATCTTTTAAACTATATTTCTAATATGTTTTTATATTTTACGTATTATAATCACATGATTCCTTTTCATCGCGAGACTATTGCTTGTAATATTTAATAAAAAATATGTTTTACATTTGCTCTCTCTCTCTCTCTCTCTCTCTCTCTCTCTCTCTCTGAACTATTATTTTTGTCTGTGAAAAGAAAACAGGTTCGAGAAGACAATGTATATATAGGTAAATCAAATGTTTAAAACCTAATTTATATTTTACTTGAAACCGATTTTACACGAAACAAGCTTTTAAGAGACTAATGAGATTTCTTTTCATTGTTTTCATTGTTTGTTTATCATTATCTTTGCAAATTTATTAACACAACTTTTATTTCTTCAGCGCAATTCATAAAGATTTGCATGTATCACAAATAATATTCATCCAATGGAAAAACTATTTCATGCATTTGCTTTTTTTTTAGCAGCACTCGTCGTATAATAACCAAAGAATGAATGAACACCACACACACACATACACATGCACACACAGACACATGTATATATATATATATATATATATATATATATATATATATATATATATATATATATTCTTCTATGAGCATATTCTACATCCGTAAATCTGCAGTGAGAGCGGGAGGGGGGAGGGAGGGGAGCGATATTATATGATTGTATTCTTTGTTCAACATATGCATTGATTGAAAATGTGTTTTTGATCCATACAACTGTTTCCACGTGATTTATTACATGGGATAATAATGTGAATACTTCTGAAATAAAATGTCTATTCATTTTTATTCACAGTTTTTTTATTATTGTATTCCTGGTATATTCTTATCAGCAATTATGTAATCGCAGTGCAAACCCTCTTCATCAGCCACTGACTGCACGGACTAGTTTTGATATCATTTAAGGAAGTTACAATCGAGGATTTGTTTAATGTTATGAATTCATTTTTTTACGTCGGTATTATATTTTCCTGGTTTTGTAATAATTCAGTGTAAATAAAGCATGTTTTCATTGTTCGAATATTTTCATCAGCCGAAATGTTTTCATTGTCCGAATGTTTTCATTGTCCGAATTTCCTAGTAAAGGTGAATAGGTCAGACGACTGGCTACATGTTAGGGAAGATATAATAAAACTCCGTTTGCTATGGAGGCCGACATAACAAGTTATTATATGTTCTTGGCGTTTGACTTGCTCGTCAAATTTCAAATTACTGCGCGTGCCAACCCCTAACACTAGTGTCATGACAGTTCTATACATCGAATAAGCTCCACATTTTTTTTTTTTTTTTTTTTTTTTTTTTTTGTATAGGCGGTCATTGATGGTACATAGAAAGAATGCCCTAACCTGAATGTATCTCGCACACGAACCTGAATGTATCTCGCACACGAACCTGAATGTATCTCGCACACGAACCTGAATGTATCTCGCACACGAACCTGAAGATTAGCTGACTTTTGAGATTACTTCTGAACTGCAAACCGCAAAAAATGAAGAAGCTAACTCAGGCTTCCTGCATGTACACAATGTTCAGCATTAAACAAATTTTTCGTCTTAGTTGTGGGTATATGAACTGATAATCCACAAGCACTGGTTTTTATGATCGAAATTGTATTGCAAGAATGAACCTTTCTTTTGATTTTCTGAATCTGTTCATTGTTAATAGGGGTTTTTATTTCCAAAAAATCTTTCTGGCAATTGAAAGAATTTCAAGATGACAGGGACATCAGTTTTTAATATGGTTGTTCTGCCACTTTCTTCCTATATGCGGACTAAAAGGTAGTCTTTTAGCAAATTCAGTTTGAACATACTGCTATCTTTATGTGTACTAAACAATTAACCGACATTAATTCATAATAACCAAAAACAATAGGAAGAGAAAAATATCATGCGAAATATTATAGATTCAGCGTATCATTAGATCACATTGTCTTCATCCAGTATATAGAAAATAGATCCCTCACTATAATGCGCCTTTATATAACACATCACTTTGTCTTCATACAGTATATAGAAAGTAGATCCCTCACTATAAAGCGCCTTTATATAACACAGTACCTTTATAAAATACGAGTATTGTCATTGCTCCAATCAAATTGTGTAATGTCAATATTAGCTACAATATATCCAATTATAAGGTGACCTCACCAATAACACGGTCACTTTTACAAAGTAGGTATTGTCATTGATCCAATTACATTATGCGATGTCAGTACTATATAGAATATACCCCAGTATAAGGCGGAGTCACCTATAACGCGGGTCACTTCAATGGCCCACGTGAACAATGTTATAATGAGGGCTCACTGAAGTAACATAGTTTCAAATATTTTTCCTGCTTTAGATCATAACTTTGCTTATACTTACACTGAATGAATATAAAGTAATTGATCTCCAGAAAATTAATGCTTGACACATTTGGGAATTGTAAGTTTTTATTATTTTACCTTTTGCTTATCTTTGCCCTCTTAAATCTTTTATATATTATTACTGCATATGCTTTACTCAGAATGTGCATTCGGTCATTATTATAGTTATTACGTATTGCGATTCGTTTTCTTTTTCTTCCATGTACTTAATCAATATGCCTTCTACATGAATAACTGTACATACAATTTCATATAATGCAGATTATACAATTGAATATGAAATATATATATATATATATATATATATATATATATATATATATATATATAGAGAGAGAGAGAGAGAGAGAGAGAGAGAGAGAGAGAGAGAGAGCAACATTATGTATGTATTTCTATATAAACTGCACTTCAATAGCATCAATGACTCTTGAAAGAAGTATTTTGTTTTAACTTAAAAAAAGAATACATTCAAACAAAAATCTAAAAAAAAAAAAAAAAAAAAAAAAAATGGTGATCTTTTCTCAGTGAAATAAATCAGTCATTCTACTGGTGGAAGGACCATATCAAAATATTGTTATATGTCACAGTTGTTTGAAAAGTGGCATTTTTTCTTTGTTTCAGAACATTGCATGATATTAAAAGTCGCAATTGTGGGAAAAGGTCATGGCCGTTCCTGTCTTTCTAATTGGTCAACAAATGGGAAATCTTACTAACGATCTAATCGACCAACAAATGACAGAAACCTACATGTATATTTATTTCCAAGGAAATGCTGATTTCATGGTCTCTTTGACAGAAAAAAATTATGTCAACGGAAAGCCACTGGAAAGAGATCACTTATCACGTTTTCAAGGACTGGTGAATTTTGCAGCGTTCCTTATTGTCAGTGTAGCCATACGCAATCCAAGTTCTGAACTTATTATTTAACATCAATACAAATTTTGTCCTAATACGCCTCTATTCGCAACTTTTAATTGTCTTTTTAAGTGACACAGATTTCAAGCTTCCAATAATACTGTCTGATGAATCAGGGCGGATTCTGTGATAATCTTAACGACACTGACATAGTCAATGACCTAGGCTTCGATAGACGCCGGATTCTGTGATAATTGTAACGAAACTGACATAGTCAATGACCTAGGCTTCGATAGACGCCGGATTCTGTGATAATTGTAACGACACTGACATAGTCAATAACCTAGGCTTCGATAGACGCCGGATTCTGTGATAATCTTAACGACACTGACATAGTCAATGACCTAGGCTTCGATAGACGCCGGATTCTGTGATAATCGTAACGACCCTGACATAGTCAATGACCTAGGCTTCGATAGACGCCGGATTCTGTGATAATCTTAACGACGCTGACATAGTCAATGACCTAGGCTTTGACAGACGCCGGATTCTGTGATAATCTTAACGACACTGACATAGTCAATGACCTAGGCTTTGATTGACGCCGGATTCTGTGATAATCTTAACGACGCTGACATAGTAAATGACCTAGGCTTTGATAGACGCCGGATTCTGTGATAATCTTAACGACGCTGACATAGTCAATGACCTAGGCTTTGATAGACGCCGGATTCTGTGATAATCTTAAAGACACTTTGCAATTTTCCCCGCACCGGTGGACAACAGAGAAGTGAAAATGGCAAAGTTTCTCTACGTATCGACCTAATACAAAGTCCTCATCTGCGACAATACAAATACATAAACAGGGATAAACATATGCAAAGAGTGACACGTGCTGAGCAGTAAGTATTTACATTTTGGAACAGAAAAGAAATAATAAAAACGCCAACATTAAAGAAAATGAATAAAACAAAAATGAAATAACACCATATCTCTAAAGGGATATATTTACACTGACTGAGGCAAATGAGATCTGATGCAAGCTATTAGCCCAATATAACGCTATACTACTTAGCGTGGCCCAGCATCATTTCGAGATTGTGTTTCATAGGCGCCATCTACAGCGGCACATCAGTATTTGCTTATAGGACTCACGGTGATAATTCAGCTCCCATAGTAAACCTATGAAAACGCCATGATATTAAAAATTCATTAACTTCAATTCCTGAACGCTCATGATCAAACCTATATTTCTCAGTATAGACCCATCCTTGATGCAAGAGTCTGTGTAGAGAAAACCGTATGTCCCGCGGTATTTTATTTTATTTTATTTGTTTTTTTGTTGTTTTTTTTAAATTTTTTTATTTTTTATCTACAAATAATCACTAAAATTCTAACAAAGCTATGAACGAAGTCGTAAATACAAATAGCACATACACTAGGTTTATTACAATATCTTTGTTTCTCGTAGTGGCGATTATATCCGAGATGTAAAACAAGAGCGAATAGGAATGCACGGCTACAGAGGGCGTCTTATGAAACACGATCTCAGCATAGCACTATACAGCTGATAGCTTGCATGAAATCTCGTTTGCCTTATTCATAAATAACGCATCCCTTTCTAGATACATAGTTATTTCTTCTTATTTTAAATCTTTTCATTATTCTGGGTAGTTTTATTTTATGTTCCAAAATTATTCACGTGTCGCTTTTTATGTGTGTGTGTGTGTGTGTGTGTGTGTGCGTGCGTATGCGTGTGTCTGTATTGTTTTAATTGTTCCCTTGAGGAAGACTTTGCTTTAGGTAGAAACGACGGAAACTTTGTCGTTTTCCCCACACTCCGTTTTCCAACTGTTGACATTATATATATATATATATATATATATATATATATATATATATATATATGTGTGTGTGTGTGTGTGTGTGTGTGTGTGTATATCCAGTGCATAGGTATGTAAATATGTAAATTAAAGACAGATTTCTTATTATGGTGTGTACAGAAACCATTCAAAACGACATGTGATAATAAATTTTTTTTAAATGTAGAAAGCCTTTGTAACACGAATTTTGATTCGTTAAAATAATATCACGTGACGCAGAAAACAAGAGGTTATTAGTTTATAACACCAGAAAGGCACTACTTCTGTATTCATGCGCCTTTTTTGTGCACGTTGATCATATTTATAAACAATGGTTAAAATATAGTTCTATTACTTATCTAATCGTTTTCAAGCTTCATGATTTCATGAATCCTGTAAAATATGAATTTCAATTATTATTTGTTTGACAAGTAGCATTTAAGTTTTTTGCTAATAAACAGGACTCTTACATTCGTTTATACACTTGTCAAGTATGAAAAGTAATTAGGGTCCTATAGGAAGCAATATGGAAGATTGTGTGTATACCAAACATCAGAACAATACTGTTATTTATTTTATACTTAAGTGTGAAATATAGAAAAAAATTCGTGAAATAATTTCATATTTTTCATTCCTATATTTTCACAAGTGAAAAAATATATCCTCATATTTTTACATGTGAAACTACAAGATTTCCCATCATGCCACGCGGCCCTTAATTGTTTTTGCATACAGAAGTTATACGTGCAGCAAGAAAAACGAGCACTTTGTGAGCTGGAACATATAAATGGAAACTTATAACCTTTAAGACACGGATATTATTTTTTGTTGAAGAAATCTGACTCGACGCCGTTCGAATATCTATGAAGTTATTTCACCTTACAACCTTGACAATAATGATAAACCAGCTGTAATGCATTGCTGAATTGGACTTGCTTTGTGGTCATATAGAGTAAATAATGTACAAAATGACAAAAATCTTATTTACTGAACGAGATTAGGTCATCATAATCCTACAGCTGTCTTAAGTCGCAGATATTTATCTGATCAGCCAATGAAAGTGAGGTGAATTTACGAAAAGGTGGGTGGGGTGGTGTATTGAAAAGTGAGTTTAGTCTTCTAAGCTTAGATTCAGGAGCAAGTTCAGTATATAATAAAAAAGAAAATGTTCTTTTCCTTCGCAAATACCTGATATATTTCATCGTGTGGTACAATAAAACGATATATTTTAACTCGTGGTTTCGCCACTCGTTAAAATATCACGTTTTGTTTCGTACCACACAATCAAATATATCCGGTATTTATGCTGAGAAAGAAAATATCCTCTATTTTATTTGTAAATTGATTTTCAATACCTGTGTTATAAAAGGTTAAAAATAACACAGTAAATCGTAACATAATTAGATCTACTTGAAGGTAGATACATAAAATATAACGGTATAATCTGTACCTGGGGAGAGGGGTAATACATTGTTTGTAATAAGCGATTTTGTGTATACTTATTGTTATTATTTTTTTTTTAAATATTGCACACCATTTTTCATGCGGTAATGTTTACTTATGAAAACGTCAATCCCCTTACTTATGAAAACGTCAATCCTCTTCCTTATGAAAACGTCAATCCTCTTGCGGTCAATCGTGTATTCTGAATATTAGTACCATTCTTACTAGGAAGAAAACGAAACAATAAAAATTAACCGATGGATCAATAATTGTGAACAAAACCTAACATTTTCCATTATTGCCTCCAAAACAGGAGGTCAAAACTTTTATTTTAAACTGTTTGTCTCTGCTTTGTTTAAAAGTTGTCTTATTAGCTACAAGTATCAGTGAACATAAATATGACATTCCTTGAGATCATAACATTCATTTCTTCCTAATAATAAATTATTCTCACGTTTTCCAAAGAAAAGGTTGGAATTATATTATCTTTCCAGTCTGTTCGTGCGTGCGTGAGAGCGTTTTAATATCAATCAACTCCCGTTTAAATTAGAGACTTGACATTTTAGGCTACGCATAGGGGTGCTCTGTACATGTGCACAACGCTGTTTGATTTAGGATAACTTAAGAACTGATTCGCTGCAGACTTCTAGTGTGCCATTTACAGTTTATCACTTGCTCTCTTTGATACCTAGCAATCTCGACTTCTAGGTAACATATGGGCCTGCCGAGGCCTAGTCGAGCTATCGACGCGGACACTTATCACGTGACAAGATGCAATCGACGTGACTTCTAGGTAACATATGGCCTAGTCGAGCTATCGGCACGAAGCTTATCACGTGACAAGATGCAATCGACATGCACTCCTGATGAGTAAACATCGTTAAGGATGATCGCTGGTGAAATGTCAGAGTATTTAAGTTACTACAGAAACAAAAACAAAAAATCCAAGCAAATATATATTTTTTTTAAAATATAGGGTGTACATGATTCAAAAACCACATAATATTATCAGGTTGGACTGAATTTTGTTGTGAAAGACTACGTTAAAACTATGTCCGAAAATAAGGCGTCATTACACAGAAAGGTTTAGGAAATGGTACCCTCTTAACAAAACATCAAGAAAATAATAACTGATAGATAGTGTAAATGAAAAAAAAGAAATAAAATTCACAAGAATAGGACATTATTATCAAACATATTTAGAACAATGTATGTGGATGAGTGATTGTTTTCCCCTCTAATTTAAACATTTATTGAAATCGCATTAGAATCCTAAAATTGGAAGTCTGAGGAGACGATTTTCGACCAATAATTTTTGGTGTCTATCCTTTTTCAGAGCATTGTTAGTGTTATGAATAAATTTGTGTTAACTATTTTGTTTTGTCGTTTTTCATTGAGAGACAAAAGACCCAATCTAATTAGATTTCCTCAAGTCTATCCCAGAATTCATAGCGGTACTGTATACATATGTACTGAAGTAATGAGCGATGTTAAAAGGATGAAGTAATATTGTCAAGAACGTTATATCGACTTGCGCAGAAAACGCTGATTTTACAGCAGCAAACATCTTTTAATCAGTTTCTTTTGCTTCGAACACACACACACACACACACACACACACACACACACACACACACACACAACTGCATTGAAACACCACTTGATTTGTGTTTACAATTCAAAACTGTTAGAAATGCTCGTGGCAAAGTATTATTAGACCATTATTCAATTCTTTCCAAAGTCTTAATCAAAGTATACATGTCCGGTTTATTGATAAAATCGGAGAGAGTATAAAGTCTTAATCAAGCTATACATGTCCGGTTTATTGATAAAATCGGAGAGAGTATAAAGTCTTAATCAAGCTATACATGTCCGGTTCATTGATAAAATCGGAGAGAGTATAAAGTCTTAATCAAGCTATACATGTCAGGTTTATTGATAAAATCGGAGAGAGTATAAAGTCTTAATCAAGCTATACATGTCAGGTTTATTGATAAAATCGGAGAGAGTATAAAGTCTTAATCAAGCTATACATGTCCGGTTTATTGATAAAATCGGAGAAAGTATAAAGTCTTAATCAAGCTATACATGTCCGGTTTATTGATAAAATCGGAGAGAGTATAAAGTCTTAATCAAGCTATACATGTCAGGTTTATTGATAAAATCGGAGAGAGTATAAAGTCTTAATCAAGCTATACATGTCAGGTTTATTGATAAAATCGGAGAGAGTATAAAGTCTTAATCAAGCTATACATGTCAGGTTTATTGATAAAATCGGAGAGTATAAAGTCTTAATCAAGCTATACATGTCAGGTTTATTGATAAAATCGGAGAGTATAAAGTCTTAATCAAGCTATACATGTCAGGTTTATTGATAAAATCGGAGAGTATAAAGTCTTAATCAAGCTATACATGTCAGGTTTATTGATAAAATCGGAGAGTATAAAGTCTTAATCAAGCTATACATGTCAGGTTTATTGATAAAATCAGAGAGAGTATAAAGTCTAAGTGGTAATACAACACGGAAGACGCGTAAATATTAACGTAACATGAAAAAATACAACCGAGGAATATAAACGTGTTTGACCACTACCCAGCAAATGTCTCATTTCTGTTAGCATAACAAAAATATGAAACAAGAAAGAGAAAAAAAAATATTTCCACAGATTTAAAGCAGAAAAGACTTGCTGGATGTTCGCGTATATGTGCATTGACGCGCGCGCGCGCGCGCGTGTGTGTGTGTGTGTGTGTGTGTGTGTGTGTGTCTTTAAACGTTTAGTCTCTCAAAGCAATTAATGTATGTGGTTCTGACTGTTATGTCCATGTTTCTTCTCTTTGAAAGAAAGGACGTAAACTAATTTTACACGAACAGGGATAAACAACAGCAGACTGGAAAACATACAGCTAGATAAATCGTTAGGTGCGCATCTAGATAGATAGATAGATAGATAGATAGATAGATAGATAGATAGATAGATAGATAGATAGATAGATAGATAGATAGATAGATAGATAGATAGATAGATAGACAGACAGATTATAGATAGATAGACAACAAATATTAGATAGTCAGACAACAGACAACTAGAAATAGATATAGATATACATATATTTTCATTGTTTTCACTTGTTATCAGACTGCCAAGAAACTTGCGATAGAAATAAAAGATGGACGAGATTTTTGACGATTTCGGAGAGGGAAACAGGTATGGAATACAACTTTCCTGTAAAATGTTGCTTTATTTCTTACGAAACTGTTGCTTCAAAGAGCGTAATTTAACACAATACAATCACTGTTATGAATGGGTATCTTACATCTTTTTGATACCTTCACGTCACACATCTGCATCACACCTCTTTGGCGTTCGAGTCAATCCGCGACCAATATCAGCTGTCACCAATCCGAGTTCGGTAGTTTTCAAACTGCTTTTTGCACGAATCCCCTTAGAAATCGCAAACTTTGTGTCAAAGTCCTCAATACAGTTGTTATAATTTGCTAAAAAGGGAAATAATAAAGTTCCTTGACATATAATATATAACAATAGGATATTTATGACTATAAATTATAAAGATTTTGTATGTTTAAATCCAGATGGCCTGAATTGAATTCATTTCCAATAGAATAATGTCAAAACGATACATCTAATTATAACAAAAGTACTCAAACAAACGAAACAGCTTTTTCACAAATTGAATGTGTGTATCTAGACAAACTTAACCCTCCCCTTTCCCAGCATGAACAAGTTCTCTTTGTGTTATGCAAGAAATGCAATCTCACTGAACAATGTGGACTTAATCTCAACCGTCAAAACTACGTCATGCAAATCAAACATGGGATTGAAGTAGGGCGTGGCTTGTGATCCACGAATACAAAAAGGGACAAGTGAAAGGAGAAATACAAACTGGATGTATAACACCTATACTATTCCAAACAGTCTTTACTATTGGAAACTCGTGTCGGTATAAATATGTTGGAAACTCGTGCCGGTATAAATATGTTGGAAACTCGTGCCGGTATAAATATGTGCCATAAGTGTGTCCAGTGCACTATTATTGATGACATTATGATCGTGCCATTTATTTGACCACCAGGCAAAGTCAGACTGGTCTGACTACTCGATTGCGTATATATTTCGTTAAAAACCAGCGTGTTTCGTTCTTAAAAAGTATGCAGTGATTGAAACAAGATTCATCAAATTATTGTAAACCTTTCATCAAAATTGGTTGACAAATGTCGGCATTATAAAAGAGATGAATTAGTACATTTACATTCTTTCTATTTGACCTACTTGGTTGGGCAAGCTTTCTATTTGCCCTACACCCTCCTCAGATGAAATAGTCCTCTATTTGCCCTACTTGGTTGGGCAGGCTTTCTATTTTCCTTACTCGGTTGGACAAGCTTTCAATTTGCCCTACTTGGTTGGGCAAACTTTTTATTTTCCCCACTTGGTTATTCAAGCTTTCTATTTGCCCTGCTCGGTTGGGCAAGCTTTTCTTCTACCATACTATTATTCATGACTATCAGGCGATCAAATTGGTTAATAGTCCAATAGGAATCTCTGTTATGCTATAGTTAACTGACAGATGCCATTCTCGACAGACGGGTCAGTTGCTGTCTGTCCTGCATTTGTATTGTGGAAACCACTTTTCAGGATCTTCATTTCATTATTACATTTTCTACATCCTCTCTAGGGTAATGTTACATTTTCTACATCCTCTCTAGGGTAATATTACATTTTATACACCCTCTCTAGGGTAATATTACATTTTATACATCCTCTCTAGGGTAATATTACATTTTATACACCCTCTCTAGGGTAATATTACATTTTATACACCCTCTCTAGGGTAATATTACATTTTATACACCCTCTCTAGGGTAATATTACATTTTATACACCCTCTCTAGGGTAATGTTACATTTTCTACATCCTCTCTAGGGTAATATTACATTTTATACACCCTCTCTAGGGTAATGTTACATTTTTACACCCTCTCTAGGGTAATATTACATTTTATACACCCTCTCTAGGGTAATATTACAATGTCTACACCCTCTCAAGGGTAATATTACATTTTCTACATCCTCTCTAGGGTAATATTACATTTTCTACATCCTCTCTAGGGTAATGTTAACTTTCAATCTAATTATTGCTGTCCCAAAACTGTACAAAATTTTACAATACCTAATGTTTTAGATTTATAAATAAAACGGTACATAAATTTACAATACCTAATGTTTTAGAGTTATAAATAAAACTGTACATAAATGTACAATACCTAATGTTTCAGATTTTTAAATAAAACTGTACATAAATTTACAATACCTAATGTTTCAGATTTATAAATAAAACTACATAAATTTACAATACCTAATGTTTCAGATTTTTAAATAAAACTGTACATAAATTTACAATACCTAATGTTTCAGATTTATAAATAAAACTACATAAATTTACAATACCTAATGTTTCAGATTTTTAAATAAAACTGTACATAAATTTACAATAACTAATGTTTCAGATTTTTAAATAAAACTGTACATAAATTTACAATACCTAATGTTTCAGTTTTTAAATAAAACTGTACATAAATTTACAATACCTAATGTTTCAGATATATAAATAAAACTACATAAATTTACAATACGTAATGCTTCAGATATATAAATAAAAAAGTTATCAAAATCCACAGTTGATTTGTACGACGGAAATTTTATATATATATATATATATATATATATATATATATATATATATATATATATATATATATATATATATATATATATATATATACTCACGTGATCATACTCCTGTCGCTTCCAAATCTCTCATTAGCACATCAGAACAAGACTATTCTACACCATTTTGCCACACATGCTGGACCATGTTGAAGGCAGGGTGGGAAGTAAAGACATGGTGTAGGCCTGCAGGGCCGACGCAGGTTCCGTCACCTTCAGCGCCACCACCCTCAGAATAAAAGACATTGCTCCGCGAAATCCCCCAGGGCGGTCGCCCGTATCACCGTATACGACGGCCATGTAGACCTGTAGCTAAAGATCTTATTAATGTGTACATTTGGATGATTCGTGACAATGTTTCGCTGCTAAAAGAAAACTGCCATTATTTCATCTGTTGAATTTGACTTGAAAGTGCAAAATTGTCTTACAGTACAACCAAAATGTACCTGGAAATATTATATTGCTTTTTTTCTGGAACATATTCATACTGTCTTGGAATGAGTTTTGGGGACTTTATACAAGCACAACATTGCCAAATATGTCAAACTGAATATACGGACGACAATGCTATAGTATATTTCTGGATTTAATTAGTTGAGCAATGGTTAAGACGGTTACTGGGGGTGGGGGTCTTCGCGTTGATTCAATTTTGTTTTTTTTCTAAATCTGAAGTTTTCTTTCAATGTTAATTTACAGATTGAACAACAAAAACAATTAATTTTCAATGTGCAATATTTCATTGTATTCACTGAGTCGGTTTCAAAAATATATTCTCTCTCTCTCTCTCTCTCTCTCTCTCTCTCTCTCTCTCTCTCTCTCTCGTTGTAATCTAGAACTGTCCGCGCGTTGATTCATTCTTTTTGTTGTTGCAATATAATGTTATCCATCATATTTTATTTATAAGACGACACCATAAATACGAACAGTTTTAATGTTTTAATGTCTACCTGTTATGTTACTTGCTAAATTATTCCACTTTGAAAACTCTCTCTTTCTCTCTCTCTCTCTCTCTCTCTCTCTCTCTCTCTCTCTCTCTCTCTCTCTCTCTCTCTCTCATTGTGACATAGATCTATTCCACCTGAGGCGAGACACAGCATCTGACGTCATTGATCAATATTCCAATTGGTAACGCCCATCCACTGAATACCAACTTCTTGTACTCCACGGCCCACCCGTCGGTTACCAGAATTTAAAACAGGGGAAAGATCTGACGAGAAACCCGCCGTCATACAGTAATCAACAGGAGAGCGGCGAGGAACGCTAAATGTCGTCAATCTGATACGCTAAATGTCGTCATTCTGATACGCTAAATGTCGTCAATCTGATACGCTAAATGTCGTCAATCTGATACGCTAAATGTCGTCAATCTGATATGCGACAACAGCATGGAGATAGACACTATCCGATACAACAGCAAGGATATAGGCTCTATTCGAGACAACAGGTCGGAGATACTCTATCAGAGACAACAGCGTGGAGATAGACTCTATCCGATATAACAGCAGAAATATAGACTCTATCTTAGACAACAGCAGGGAGATAGACTCTATCCGATACAACAGCAGAAATATAGACTCTATCCGATACAACAGCAGAAATATAGACTCTATCCGATACAACAGCAGAAATATAGACTCTATCTGATACAACAGCAGAAATATAGACTCTATCCGATACAACAGCAGAAATATAGACTCTATCCGATACAACAGCAGAAATATAGACTCTATCCGATACAACAGCAGGGAGATAGACTCTATCCGATACAACAGCAGAAATATAGACTCTATCCGATACAACAGCAGAAATATAGACTCTGTCCGATACAACAGCAGAAATATAGACTCTATCCGATACAACAACAGGGAGATAGACTCTATCCGATACAACAGCAGAAATATAGACTCTATCCGATACAACAGCAGGGAGATAGACTCTATCCGATACAACAGCAGAAAGATAGACTCTATATGAGACAACAGCAGGGAGATAGACTCTATCCGATACAACAGCAGAAATATAGACTCTATCCGATACAACAGCAGGGAGATAGACTCTATCCGATACAACAGTAGAAATATAGACTCTATCCGATACAACAGCAGGGAGATTAGACTCTATCCGAGACTATAAATAATCTCCTTGTTGAAAATGTTACGTATCGTTACTCGACAATATTGCTTGTATTATGTTACATATTTAATGTATTACTCTACAATATTGCATATATTATGTTACGTATTTAATGTATTACTCTACAATATTGCATGTATTATGTTTCACTATGAAATAATATACTGTATACACATGTGTGAACGCTATGCATTCAGTAGAATATAAAACCCGGTGGTATCATTCAAAGAACGCAAACGATTTGAATGGGGTTTTTTGTTTACCAGTATCAGGCACGTGCCAATAGCTAATTGATCTAAACGGAGGCCAAGTTCTATTCATTGGAGAATTTCCTTTCATGAAGTAAGACAAACTGATCACTATCCGATATAATCCTGCCATTCCATGTGACAGGTTGACGTGGTTTATACACACCCGTCTCAATATTTCGTTCACCCATAAAAAAAAAACAAAAAAAAAAAAAACTAGAAAGTTAAATATGAATACCCTCTGGAAAGATGTACGTGTAAATGTCGCAACGCTTTTAAATAACGAGAACAACAGTACATCATAACCAAAAGAAATCTTTAGGAATCGTAAAGCCCAGATTTATGAAAAGTGAAGAACACAGGCTTTACTTTGAGGTGTCGTATTAAAAAAAAAATACCCATCTCTCTCTCTCTCTCTCTCTCTCTCTCTCTCTCTCTCTCTCTCTCTCTCTCTCTCTCTCTCTTTCAAAATATTGTTCGATTAATCGAAATACCACGATTAATCGAAATACCACTACGTACCGTTAAAAGGCTCACTTTAAGCAAGTTGAGCGACTGAGTCACAACGATTTAGGTTAAGAGACAGTATATTTAGCGAATTTTCGGGGATGGGGGGTGGGGTGGGAGTTGTTATTTGACTTTTGATTCAAATATTCCGACCCTAAAATTGATTGAACAGGAAACTCTCGTTCCCATTTGTACAAAGAGAATTAATTTTATTCATCATATTATCTGAAAAACAAATCATTATGAGATAAAAAGGAATAAGTATCCTGGTTTTTAAAAAAAATCATATCTCCCTTCCCCCTTCAAGAAATGTAATGGTCTGTCTCTAACAGTATCCCAATGACTGTAACCTAACAACCAAGATAACAGCAGATATGTAATTTCAAACTTGAATTTCGCTATCTCACCATCGACGCACCATCCACGCGCCAGTCCGGTTTCAGTTCGTCAAGCATCTCCAAGATTTATAGCTCTGGCCGAACATTGTGAAAACAAATCTCTGTTGCCAGTCATTCTCTGAATACAATGAACACGTTCGTCGCAGCCTTTCATCTTCCACTCTATGTTCCAAACCATATACAAACAGTAACATAAACACAGTAACACTGACATATTCTACAAATTAAGGCATAACCTTCAAACTTTGACTACCAATTTTATTTGTAATAGTGTAAAATCACTGAATTTAAGAAGATTTAAATAGATGATTCCACTTCCTAAACTGCCCAGTTTACAGAAATCGCGAAACTCTAAACCTTGTCTTGAAATTTTGGATTTTAGGTCTGAATTCGATT
This sequence comes from Margaritifera margaritifera, assembly GCA_029931535.1. Lineage (NCBI taxonomy): Eukaryota > Metazoa > Mollusca > Bivalvia > Unionida > Margaritiferidae > Margaritifera > Margaritifera margaritifera. The sequence goes on along the minus strand of JAQPZY010001437.1, from coordinate 1,450,299 downwards.
AATTAGTTAAAACCTCAAGACCAGATTTTCCAGCAATTTCTTTTCAGTGCGTTTTCCATTCACGAACCTTGAATTATGCTGCATGTAACGATCGTATGTGCTGTTTTATGTCTGACTCTCATTTTGTTTGCTTGCCTTTCATGACAGTTTGAACCTTTAAGCAGTCAATATTTTGTGTACAATATTCCTAGGTGTGTACATTGTAAGTATATCAGCCTGTCCACTTTCTATGTATTACAAACAGATATTGAACTTTACTGATAAGCGGATCGATACAAATTGTTTGAAACAGGAACACGTTTTCTATGTGTTGGACATTAACAGAAATTACTAATCTAAGAGGGCGGTTGGTACATCCGTAAAGGTGAGTTACATTTATTGGTCATTTTCTCAATATACGACCCACAGAATTTTAAGACTCTGGAACATATTTACTTACATTTTAATGACAAATGTACATTTCTCTTCACTTTATTGTACTTTCACTAGGTTAGTAACTATATATCAACTCCAACGCTGGTACGAAAACGAAAATTAAATTTCGTAACGAATTTACTAATAGTTGCATGACTATGACTATAAAATATTACCTCTTTATAACTTTCATTACTAATGTCTTTTACGTTTCATATATTGATATAACCATATACATGCTATCTCATTCAGCAGTTGTTTTGTATATCTAACTAGCTAGCTAGTGTTCCGTCAGTCTATCTATTTGACTAGCTAGCTAGTTATCCGTCAGTTTGTATATGTAACAAGCTAGCCAGTTATCCGTCATGCTGTCTATTTAACTAGCTAGCTAGTTATCCGTCAGTATGTCTACTTAGCTAGCTTGCTAGTTATACGTCAGTCTGTCTATTTAACTAGCTAGCTAGTTATCCGTCAGTATGTCTATGTAACTGGCTAGCTAGTTATCCGTCAGTATGTCTATTTAACAAGCTATATACTTTTCCGTCGGTCTGTCTATGTAACTAGCTTTTCTACAGGGAATGATTAAAAGCTTGGACCTTACTACTACCGGGAAAGGACGCACATTAATGGAGAAGAGAAGAAAAAAAATATTCCGTGTTCTTAAATGAGAATGATTTTTTAAAAATTGGTACTTATTTTAACTTATCTTTATTATTTATTGATTGACTATCCATTATATATATATATATATATATATATATATATATATATATATATATATATATAATAATAATAATAATAATAATAATAATAATAATAATAATAATGAGGACTTTGTATAGCGCCTAATCTTTAGAAGCTCTAAGCGCTTTACAAGATTAGATAACACCTAAAAAAACATATATAATGATATGATTAAGAAAAACAAACACCATGAAATTAGAAAACAAAAACATGCTGAAAATAGTTACGGTAAGGAAACATTATTAAGTCTTTAAGTCTATTCTTGCAGTCGAATTAGGTGAGTTTTAAGAGCACTCTTGAATGAGATCACTGTGTCTTTGTGTCTAAGTTCAGTGGGCAATTCGTTCCACGTTGCTGGGCCCTGGTATGCAAAAGAACGTTGTCCGTATGACTTCATTTTGATAGTGGGAATAATGAGAATACGAGTGTCGGAAGAGGAACGTAAGTATCTTGCTGGTGTGTACACATGGGTGAGGTGAGATAGGTATGTTGGACTGGAGCCAGTCAATGAAACGTAGCATAGAGAACAAATTTTGTGTTTGATTCTGGATCGAATGGGTAGCCAGTGTAGGGTACAGAGCAGGGGGGAGGTGTGCTCTGTTCGTGGTACTCTAAGAATGATCCGAGCAGCTGTGTTTTGAACTTTTTGAAGTTTTTGGAGTAGATACTGTGACGAACCAGATAGAATTGAGTTACAATAGTCCAGTCTTGAAAGTACTAAGGAACACACAAGTGTTTTAGTGGCATCAACTGAAAGATAATTGCGAATGGAGCTGATGCCTCTCAGCTCAAGATATGCAGCCTTGCATATGTTCATGACATGTTGGTGCAATGAGAGAGTACTGTCTAGAGTAGCACCTATGTTTCGTACTGAATATGTGAATTTAATGTTGGTGTTGCTGATATTTATTGTTTGAGGTAAAGGATGTGATTGAGAAAGTCTTTGTGTTGTAATCAGAATGGCTTCAGTTTTATCATCATTCATCTGCAGCTTGTTACATGTCATCCATGATTTCACATCGGAAATGCACCTCTCTACACCTTGGATGGTAGCATCAACTTCAGTTGGGTGGTTCGATTTGTATATTTGGGTGTCATCAGCGTACAATTGGTGAGACACTGGATGACGATCTATGACACTTGAGAGCGGCTGAGTGTATAGAATAAAAATAACAGGTCCAAGAACACAACCCTGTGGAACACTAAAACATAGATCAACTGGGCTGGAGTGTTTTCTATTTGCGGACACAATTTGTGTCCTGTTGACCAAGTAGGACTTGAACCATAGTAAGGCTGTATCGTGAATGCCAAATACATGATGGAGACGGTGAAGTAATATATCATGGTCTATTGTGTCAAATGCTGCAGACAAGTCAAGGAGGGTGAGGACTGTAATCTTTCCACTATCCAAAGCAGAGAGAAGGTCGTTAACTACTTTCAGAAGGGTATTTTCGGTACTGTGGCGAGGGTGATATGTAGACTGTACATTGCTAAAAAGACTGTTTGAATTCAGATGAGATACAAGTTGGGATAGAACAACTTTTTCTAAGATTTTTTGACATGAATGGGAGGTTAGAAACTGGGCGGTAGTTCTTTAAATCGTTATGGTCAAGTGTTGGTTTCTTCAGCAGAGGCTTTACAATGGCAGTTTTGAAAAATGATGGGAATTCCCCGGATGAGAGAGAAGAATTAATAACATCAGTTAGTGAAGGCAATATTGGATCTAAGCACTCAAGCAGCAGTGATGTCGGAATCGGATCAAGTTCACATGACTTTGGGGCACTCTTCATCATGATTGTACGTACTAAATCCATGGAGACAGGTTCAAATGCTGCTAACGGTTGCCGCTTAAATTCTGTATCGCAACTGTATGGCGACGACGAGTCAATTGAAATTGTGTTGTCAAGCTTATCTCTAATGGTTTGTACTTTGTCACGGAAGAAATTTGCAAACTGGTTCGGAAGGTCGACTGAAGAGAAGGTAGTGGGACTTGGTGTACATTTGTTCCTTGACATTAGCTTGTTAGTAATCTCGAATAGCTCTTTGCAGCAGGAACTTTCAGTAATCTTAGTACAGTAGTGGGCTGATTTCGCTGCATGGACTATGTTTGTAACATTCTTCTTAGCGGCTTCGTAGATTTGCTTGTGAATAGTGAGTCTGATGGAAAGCCAAAGCCTCTCAGTCTTACGACGGTCTCTTTTAGCAGTGCGAAGCTGGTCCCTAACACTGCTATACCACGGAGAACACTTTTGAATTGACACTCTGCACTTGGTTGCTGGGGCATGTTTGTCAAGCAATGAACGCATGCAGTTATCAAGTTGTTCTGCTGTAGGAGGTAACAAAGTTGTTAGGATTGCTTGGATGTCATGCATTACTTGGGTTCTATTTATCATACGGAGGTTTCTCTTAGTAGCAAATAAAGGTGGAGGGTTAGGGACTGATACGTCAAGATGGCATATAATGCAGAAGTGATCTGATGCAAGTTAGTGGGACACCAGGGAGGAATGTAGAATATTATCATCAGGTCTATGAAGAATCCAGTCTAAAATGTGACCATGTTTATGGGTGGGTTGGCTAACAGACTGTTTGAGGTTGAAAACGTGAATGGAATCTAGGAGTTTTGATGTGTATGGTTTTCCCGGACAGTTTAAGTGAAAGTTGAAATCTCCAAGAATAATCAGGTTGCCACCTATCGAATTTATATACTCCAAGAGATTCGGAAACTGCTCCAAAAAGAGAGATTCAGTCCTCTTTTTGTTTCTACTAGGAGGAGGGCGGTAGAGGCAGAAAAAATGGACTGACCTTTGTTCCGGTGTGAGTGTGGTTTGGACTAGTTCAAACGATGTGTGGCAGAAATTGAAGGTTGTAGTGTGATTAAGACGCTTGATCATGGAGTTCTTTGCGATGACACCAATTCCACCTCCGCGGGAGTGGCGGGGGAACGACTTGATGGAGTAACTGGGGGGTGGGGGGGTGTGTTAGATCCGCGCACTTGGGCTCATCGCCTGATGTTTTTAGCCATGTTTCTGTCAGGAAAAAGATGTCGATGTTCTTATCGTTGATAAAATTAACTATTTCTGTGCGCTTTTCCGGTGGTCCTACTGATTGGGCATTGAATAATGCGATGCGCAGTGGTATCTCTTGGATAGTTGACACAAAGGTTGATGATTTCAGAGTTATTTGAATTAAGTTATTTAAATTTAAATTAACGGTCGAGTTTTCAAATTGCTGTGCCGGAAATGGCGAAAGGGAGATAACTGGAATTCTTCTTCCTGTTGTACGCCGGCCAGCTTTGAAACAACGTTTCTTTTTTCACTTCCGTTTACATTTAAGTAATGATGAATGCAGTCCCAGGTCGTTTAGTCTAGTGCACAATGTTGTGTGGAGAGCCAAGGAGTGGTCATGTAAAGCAATTAATGAGGGCCCATCATAGCATAAACGGGTGGACTGGCGAGTATCACGTGATGGCGGTATATTCAACAACAAAGGTAGTTGTAGCAGTGGAGCAAGACGGCTGAGAAAAAGTCTAATAGTTCTCGTTTCCAAAACAAGAAGATGATGAAACACATTCCAACAGAACAGCCAATGCATGATGAACACAATAACGTAGACGAAGACAGACAACAAGCACATAAATCATGAAAAAACGGCACAAAAATCCGGAGCAGCTGCATCAAGTCTGTTAAGCGATAGCGGCCATCTTGCCAATATATATATATATATATATATATATATATATATATATATGCAAATTCTGTAAATAATGGTGGATGTTAATATAGCTTATGATTTATGAACTACCCAGACAAACTTGGATAACAAGGTACTATGTCATTTACTAGTGCTTACATCACGATACCAACAAACTACACAAACAAACTTTGATAACAAGGTACTTTCATTTACTAGTGCTGACATCACGATACCAACAAACTCTTATGTTAGAGTAAGTTTAGGCCTAACATTTGGAAAGAAGAGGAAAGCTTAAGAAAACACTAATTCATCTCTGTCGACATTTTACTAACCCGTCATAGCTTTCTATATTCACACTAATAAATCATGTATCGACAATTTCCCTATAATGTCATGAACTATTTAGACCAAAAGCAATCGGATACTAGAACATCTGGATACATTTTATGCATCCTAATTACATGTTTTTAGGTGTCACCAATTAACACTTTTCCGCTCTGTTTGGTGTGTATAGGTACCTTACAGTAACAACTTTTATGTGTCTGAGGTATCCAGAGTGACTCTGAATTGAGACGAGAGTTAATTTGCATTGAGAGGAGAAATAAGAGTGACTCTGTATTGAGACAAGAGTTAATTTGCATTGTAAGGAGAGGTTAGAGTGACTCTGTATTGAGACGAGAGTTTATGTGCACTGAGAGGAGAGTTAAGACTGACTCTGTATTGAGACGAGAGTTAATTTGCACTGAGAGGAGAGTTAAGACTGACTCTGTATTGAGACGAGAGTTTATGTTCACTGAGAGAAGAGTTAAGAGTGACTCTGTATTGAGACGAGAGTTTATGTTCACTGAGAGGAGAGTTAGGAGTGACTCTATTGAGACGAGAGTTAAATTGCATTGAGAGGAGAGTAAAGACTGACTCTGTATTGAGACGAGAGTTAATTTGCACTGAGAGCAGAGTTAAGAGTGACTCTGTATTGAGACGAGAGTTTATTTGCATTAGGAGGAGAGTTCATTACTCTGTCTACAAGGAAATGTGCATGGTACGCACGAATATGTTCCATCCTTTTCTATGAATGAGCGATTAGGTGAGGGGAGGGGGTGCAGGCAAGGCGATAGGTGTGTTAACTCGCTGAGCCTGATTCGATTCTCAGTAGAGGACGAATTCAAGAAAGAGAGAATATTATTAAGTTATTAAGAGTTAAGAGTGACTCTTTATTGAGACGAGAGTTTATGTGCACTGAGAGAAGAGTTAAGAGTGACTCTGTATTAAGACGAGAGTTTATGTTCACTGAGAGAAGAGTTAAGAGTGACTCTGTATTGAGACTAGAGTTTATTTGCACTATGAGGAGAGTTAAGAGTGACTCTATATTGAGACGAGAGTTTATTTGCACTGAGAGGAGAGTTAATTACTCTGTCTGCAAGGAAATATGTATGGTACGCACGAATAAGTTCCATCCTTTTCTCGGGATGAGCGCTTAGGTGAGGGGAGGGGGTGCAGGCAAGGCGATAGGTGCGGTAACTCGCAGAGCCTGATTCGATTCTCAGTAGAGGACAAATTCAAGAAAGAGAGAATATTATTTGTCATTACTTTTTTAAAATTATTTGTATGTTTATTTTTTAATTTTAGTTTTTATTTTTTTTTGGGGGGGGGGGTTGGGGGGGGGGAGCAGGAGTAACTGTTCAGACATAGCAAGTTGTAACAGAAGCTTTAGGCAAAGAATTGAAGCGCCGGTAAAAAATCTGCTCTAAATTTTGGCCTTGTAATCATAAAATACTTTCAGTTTAAATTTGAAATAATTTTCTAAATAATAAAGACTTTCATTTTCAGTAGCTGTTCATAACAACGCCAATAGAAATAAAATTTCAGTTCTTTGTTCAAAACTTCGTTACATTTTACTGTGACAAGACTATTAGTATGTTATCTAATTTCGAATCAGATTTTGTTTTATCCATCGTAGGTTTAAGTGTCTGTATGTCTCTTGTAACAATCTTGTCATAGGGTTTTGGGCATGTGCACGTTAGATAAATATTGTGATACAAAAATAGACTTTGCTATCGCACCTGTAAAAATAGATGTAAGCATTAAATTTAGAGAAGCATGCATAAGTCATATGTTTGTCATTTCAATACGACCTAATTCCTCTTTCTTTGTCCTTTATCTTTATATATATATATATATATATATATATATATATATATATATATATATATATATATATATATATATATATATATATATATATATATTTGTAGTTGTGCATTTCTTCTGATAAGAACTACTGCTGTTAAATGATCTTTATTTCTTTCATAAATCATTTTTAAGCGAGTGGCAGAAACGTGTCCTTTATGTTTTGGGCGTGTTGACAAATGCTTCTATTTGTTCCTTGACACGACTCGTCGTAATTATCATATTTTCCACGCCTCAAATCTGACACTAAATTGCTCAGTGTATTGACACAACCCGTGGTGCAATTGGCACTTTATATCTGACCTTTCAAGCACGATAAATAGCGAAGCTATCCTAAAAGAAGATTATAATATTCAACTTATTATAGTGCATGGTTAATAACACATGCAAATAGACGTGTAATTACATAATTCCCATTCATATTATGAAGAAAAAAAATGTCCAGAGTTAGGGCTAGATCCAAGATAATTGTTCCTTTTAAATGTCAGGCTAGAATTACAGATTTTTTTATCTTCGTCTCTTCGTCATTTTCTTTAAGTTCGTTTTGTTACACGACATATTATTGTAGAACCATTCGCTCTATAAAAAAGTAAGTTCCACTTAAAAAAATAAAAGCATGTAATTTTTCAAAACCAGTAACCTTCCATAATTTGCGTTTGACGTAAGTGAAAGAATAGAGTAAAAGGGGTGGACACACGTAAATGTAATAAAATATATGTAAACTGTCAGGTTTAAAACTTTTTGAAAACAATTAAAAAGTGCAATTCATTTAGAAACTTGAAATTATAAAAAATATCAACTTTTGTAAACTCATCTTTATTTCTTATTTTGATTAAATACTCGCACCAGGAATACGTTTATGTTTTTAATATATATATATATATATATATATATATATATATATATATATATATATATATATATATATATATATATATTAAAAATATTTTTAAAAAAACGAAACAAAACAAAAGTAAACAAGAACAAAAAGTTAAATACTGACAAAATCGATTAATTTCGATTCGCATTTTCTTCAACCTATTTTTATACAATGATTTGATTAAATTACATTTTTGTCGGAAAACCATAGAAATGTTTCATTGTGCGGTCCAATACAACCCGATCTCCATATAATATTTGTCACTAATATCAAGAGGTAATTTAACACAACAATACAGACGGACATACGTAGTGACGGACAGAAAATAGATAGATAGATATTTGTCATTCAGTGCTGCGATTAGATACATATTCAGTTCGTTTATGGTAAAACATACATGTCGGTCTGATTACCATAGACTAAATATATAGGCATGCCATTTTGTTTGCTTACATTTACTATGTGATACACAACCAGAACCAGACATTTCTGGTTATGTCACCATGTAATTTTCAGACTACAAGAGTTTCTTAATGTCACTGTATAGTCAAACCCAGTGTAGTTTTATATTGCTAAATCAATTATTACTCATGTTTCTGTTAGATTCTGAGGCGAATACCTGCTTGTCGGACATATAATATACCTGCCGCTGTTTACATCGTGCCTTGATTGTATAATTTTTAATTAATAACTTCAGTTAACGTGTTGTGGATCATAAATCAAGATTAGTTTGATATAAGTGGCAAACACCACAAACAGGACAATAGATTACTGTACCAGTCCATGATTTTAATATATGGACTTCAGTCAAGTTTCCGCCAGGTGAAAATATTCGATCACTCGGATCTTATCGTGCATTCGTTTTTAAAATACATATAATGCTGTAGTATTTAAGTTCTTTAAATTAATGTTTAAAAATCTTGGGGTTAAATGTTCACATGCTATTTGCAATAAATATTTAGCCCTAAAAAATGGCATTCACGAAGACTTTCTTTTATCGTCAATGTCAAACGACGTACAGGAATTAACATCGTAACAAGTAATCTACATCTTCAAATGAACCAACAAATCCAAAAAACGGCTTCTGATTGGTAGAATACCAATGATGACGTAATATTAAACTTATGGTTGGCTTATACCACTGCTTATATTCAGGGAATGGGAAACGCAATGGAATGTTTAGTTGGCTTCTTGTGAGGTCACAATCATCCTTGCGTATTTGAGTGGCAGTGGCTGTCAATAAATCAGTCCACGCTGTGTCAAGGGATGTAAATTCTGTAATGTTATCATATTTAGTGCCTATTTTAAGTTGCTGGGTTACCTGAATGACAATTCACTTCGTCCAGAAAAATAGTCGATTTCAAGGCTGAATCCAGTACTGTCGGCCATTTGCACATGGTGAATAATTATTACCTTACAATATTTATTGAAATAAATACCTTATACCAAATTCATTTTTCACTAAGAGAAGAGAGCTAATTAAGAAGGATTTGTTTCTCCCAATCCATTGACGCTAATTTCACTATAGCTGATAAGGAGAGTGGCTTCAGATCCCATAAATGTACCACAATTAACAGAAACGCGCAGGATACATCCAACTTTGTACCTTTTTGTAGACAACAAAATTAATATTTTCATCATTTTCATGCATTTTTTTATGAGATGACGTTACATGACATTAACATGTCACAATTTTTGTGCTGATTTTCCTATACAGATCATGAGGGCGGGGTTTATGGCAAATAGTGGAAGTCTTTAATTTACTTTTACCTCTGTTTTCTAGGTTCTGTTATCGTTTCTGACAATTGCAAATGTCAAATAATTGCCGTTCAGTCAGTGGTTTGCATCAGATCCTGCCACACACATACTGGTCCGGTCTTTAATCAACACTTATCACACACATACTGGCCCTGTCTTTAATCAACTCTTTTCACACACATATTACAATTTTATGGGAGGTGTTTATTGGTCCATATTACAAATTATGGAAGGTGTTTCTTGGTCCATATTACACATTTATGGAAGGTTTGGTTTAGTTTTATGGGTTTAACGCCATTTTTCAGCACATGATAGGCTATACATGACGGCCAGTATATCTGGTGGAGGAAGAACCCGGGAAAAATCCCAGGAAGAACCACCTACCCACAGGAACTGGCAAGCTTTCTCACATAACCACATTGCACGAGCCCAAGACTCGAACCCGCGCGGACAGAGATGAGATGGCAGTGAAGCTGAAACGAGAGATAAATGGCAAAACCTACGTTCAATGATAACGAACCGTAAGTTTGGAGCATACTCGGAGCGTAATTGAACGTAATCCGCGCGTAGGTATTGTATTCTCTAGATCATGGTTATATCCGGTGAATGTTGGGCTGTAGTTCCACCGACATGGTCTGTCCGCTTCAGCTTTCATTGCGCCGCTGGCGGCGTCAACAGTTTCTAAAGGTTTTGGTTAAAGTTTTCAGCAATGCTTTTGATAGTGGGCCCAGCATGCAGGTCCAGGCTTTCTTGTAAGAATAGCTATTGGGGCTTGGTCCACTCAGTCAAAAGGTTTAGTGGGGTGCAGACACTATGCATGGTTTACGTGAGCGGGATCATTCTGCCATATTGTAAATGAATGACGCGTGTACTGCAAGATCTTTGAAGCGAAATGACCAGGTTTCTTAATAATATTCCACTGATAGGTCAAACCAAAAGGTCATAATGGTCAGCCTAACAAATGTCAAAGAATAAGAAAATGATTTTAAGAATCTCTCGCGTAAAATTAAAAAATATCAGTTAACGCTTTTTTAATATTCACAGGGAGTGTGTAGAGATCGGACAACTAATTCATTTCCCATAGAATTTAATGTTAATATATTACAACATAAAAATAATTTGTGCATTTGATTGGCATACACACAATCACATGCTTTCATTCATGATAGAGAACAATATGTTTCGCCCTTGAAAATTAGGTGTTCTGCAGCATGTTCTAGAGCCTAGTCCTGTTAAATAAGGGAACTCGTGGTCTGCACCTAATAATGTAGCCTCGCACCAAGAGTTCATATCATATTTGGTCAGCATGAAATTAAATACAGAATATTTAAAAAGTCAAATATCTTGTTGTCAACTATGGTACATATATCGAAGTTTGTGAAATTAGTAATGGGAAATATTGAACCAATTTATCAGACAAATGGGCGGATCTCACAAGAATGAGTACTCTTTTTTATTCCCCCACCAGTAGACTGGTTTTCTGGGTGTAAAATCATTACAGATCCAATACCTATAGCGAACATCATCACAGATGGATACTGGTATAGTGTGTATCATCACAGATGGATACTGGTATAGTGTGTATCATCACAGATGGATACTGGTGTGGTGTGTATCATCACAGATGGATACTGGTGTGGTGTGTGTCATCACAGATGGATACTGGTGTAGTGTACATCATCACAGATGGATACTGGTGCAGTGTGTATCATCACAGATGGATGCTGGTGTAGTGTACATCATCACAGATGGATACTGGTGTAGTGTATATCATCACAGATGGATACTGGTATAGTGTACATCGTCACAGATGGATACTGGTAAAGTGTACATTATCACAGATGGATACTGGTAAAGTGTACATCATCACAGATGGATACTGGTATAGTGTGTATCATCACAGATGGATACTGGTAAAGTGTACATCATCACAGATGGATACTGGTATAGTGTGTATCATCACAGATGGATACTAGTATAGTGTGTATCATCACAGATGGATACTGGTATAGTGTACATCATCACAGATGGATACTGATAAAGAGCTCTGATGTTTTTATTTTCCAATAAAGTGCTACAAAATTCTTAAAGAATGAAGTGATGTTTTGTTTTAAACATATTTTTGTTGCATATATTAGGAAATCAAAAAGGGTTTGGCACAAGTTCTTCCAACTTAGAATAGCCTTTCCCATACCAAATACAAGACACCTAATATTTCATGCATCAGGTAAAAATTAGAAAGAAAATTTAAATGATATTTGAATGAATGTAAGAACTGTAATGATCGAAAGCAATCATTGTTTGAGGTGCGATATTATAAAGGAATAAAGAAAGGCGAGGCCCCATGTGATAATAGGTCACACACAAATGTATAGATACATTTATACAAATATATGAACAGTTCTTATACTACTGAACTTTATCCTGGCATTCATGGACGAATAAATTTAATTATAATTGCATTTAGTATAATAATAGCTTCGAATACATTTGAGCATATATGCATACAGATATATAGACATACACACACACACACACACACACACACACATATATTTATATATATATATATATATATATATATATATATATATATATATATATATATATATATATGTGTGTGTGTGTATAACAAAGACTTATTTGTTAGCTGTAAAAGACAAAATGGTATTCAAAATTTAAACTGTTTCTTAAATAATACCCAAGACATAACTGATGAGAACTGTGTTTACATAACAATTCTATCCAAATCATTTCCAGACCATTGACCACTAAGTCAGACCAATTATTGAAGATTAGATTGTTTGAGACGTAGACCATAACACCACCACCACAATTATTTCTCTTCTTGTGTATTGGAGTAGAGTACCCCGTAATTGCAAATCGTTCAGATGAATACGTGTTGTCAACATGTGTTTCAGTAAAGCACAATATATGAAAATCTGATAGATGATCGTCGATTAATTGAAACTTATTTCTTATACTACAAATGTTTAGATGAAAAACCGTCATTACGCTATTATTATTATTACTGTCTGAAAAATCAGTACTTTAAGATGACAGTGACGAGTCATCTGAATCTTGCAAGGAACCAGGATTCGTTTCGATATCACTAGACAGAATCCAAATGAAATATATTAATAACAATGTCAACGTACATGTTGATGACAATAACAATACCAAATACATAAAAGATATGCTGATATGATTATGTATAGAATACAAACATATGGCATTAGTTCTAAATGTATTATATACAGCAAAAGTTCAGGGTTTCTTGGACAATTTCGAACTGTCACTTGAAAAGCAATAACACTAAAAGCAAGGGTCTGACCGAGAACATAGTGTAAGCAAGTGCCAGGAAGTTAAGATAAACCGAAAAGACAAATAATTTTAGCAAGGAAAACAAACATGATTTGTGGATTTGGTTGTAGTAAACTTTTCCGATGGATTAAGGTAACTTTTAACAAATTTGTTATGTCCCTTTAATCATACAGGGTATTTCTACTTCTAATTCGGGGTCTTAGAATATTCATTTTAACACACAGTCTCTCCCCCCCCCTCTCTCTCTCTCTCTCTCTCTCTCTCTCTCTGAGACGAAGTTTGGAAAGTGTGCAGTACTATATACAAAATATGTAGACGACAGTCTAGTGTTCCATAGCAATGAATTAGGTAAATAAATCCTTATAAAATTGCAAAAGATGTAAAGAATTTGAGAAATACAATTCTGAATACAACAATGGTTGTACTAATTACTAGTTAGGACTCTTTCGTTTCATAGCATTTTCACTCTCTTTTTAACAAGAGATCTGTCTGTCTGTCTGTCTGTCTGTCTCTCTCTCTGATAACACATTGAAATGTTGAATATTTGTCAAACCGGATGATCACGGTGTACTGTATAGCTGTATATTGCAAATAGGCTCAACTTCTTTCTCTCTTTAACTCTGGTCCTAAGAATATTTATTTTGGCACACACATAAACACACACACACACACACACACACACACACACACACACACACACACACACACACACACACACACACAAATCTCCCTCTGTCTCTCTCTCTCTCTCTCTGTCTCTCTTTCTCTCTCTCTCTCTCTTTCTCTGCTAACACATAGGTATGTTTAATATTTGTCAATCAGGAAGAAATAAAAAAACACCTACAACAACAATATGAATTATGTAAGAGTTCTGTGTACGATGAGCCTAACGGCGAAATCGCACACAAATCACTGCAGTCGCGCCTTTCAGAATTTGCATGCACTGAAAAAAATATTAGAACCTCAGAGGTTTGATACAATTGCCAGATTTTGAAATTAATTTCTTAAAAGAGAAAAAGAGTTATTTACCTGGAATCGCGCCAATATGGCGGACTTTCCTATGTGTCAATATGCATAATATGATGATATACATTACACATTTTGATAAAAGTATTAAGAGTTCGTTGTATAAGTACCGTAATATGATGACGTACATTACACATTTTGATAAAAGTACTACGAATTCGTTGTATAAGTACCGTAATATGTTGGCATACATTACACAATTTGATATAAGTATTAAGAGTTTGTTGTGTAAGTACCGTAATATGATGACATACATTACACATTTTGATAAAAGTATTACGAATTCGTTTTATAAGTACCGTAATATGATGACATACATTACACATTTTTATATAAGTATTAAGAGTTCGTTGTGTAAGGACCGTAATATGATGACGTTCATTACACATTTTGATATAAGTGTTAAGAGTTCGTTGTGTAAGGACCGTAATATGATGACGTACATTACACATTTTGATATAAGTATTACGAGTTTCTTGTACAAGTGTTTAATATAAAGGTTTCCTTGTTTTACCTTGCATTTTGTGCAACAATTTATTAATTAAGTTCAGTGAATTTAGTTCAGTTGCCTGAAACATCTACGTATCTTCTGCGTCGAGGTATCACACTGACTTCAAAGGCGGCCGAATATATGGATTCTTGACTTTGTGTGGCTTAACACAACTTTGTTTTAGGTCGAGTACGTATTGGTGTGTGTGTGTGTGTGTGTGTGTGTGTATGTTTGTTTGTATGAGTATTACATATCTCAATTGCCGAATGACAGCTAAAAAAACGCTAAGAAAACGTTAATACTGATTTAATCAAGTGTCCTGTTTTAAGGCCGTGCAATGAGGTGACGGCACTGGCAGTAATTTACTAATTTAAGGCCCTCAATCTACTATGAAGATAAAGATTCAAGAAAAATACCGGAATGTTTGTTTTGTTTTATTCAGAACTGACACCAAATTAGATCAATCTGTGTATTCTATTACGATAAACTCTAATGCACAACAAGCACCTTTCAGCTTACCTTGATAATAATATGTTTCAAAAATATACCTGTAATTATTGCTTTAAAATTAAAAAATAAAACACCTGAATAGCTTTTTCCAATATGTCACTGTCATGACATATTTGAAAACACACAGTCAAGTAACAGTCTGCCTTAATTAGTTCTTTAAAATATGTAGAAAATTACATTTAACTATATGTTTATAACAATTCTGGTGCCTTGTCACGAAACTGTCTGAGCAAAAATCTCGAACTTACACTAAAATGTCTAATTGAAAATTATGCAGGTACTTAGAGAAAATAATAGTCGTACTCAGAGAAATGCAGGTACTTAGAGAAAAACAGACGTGCACTCGGAGAGAGTCATATTGATACTTAGAGAAACTTATAGTCGTACTCAGAGAATATCATATCGGTACTGAGAGAAAATCATACTGGCAATCAGAGAGAATCACACCGGTACTTAAAGAAAATTATTCTGGTGTGTAGAAAAAATCACACCGATGCGTAGAGGAAATGATACTGGTACTTGGTGAAAATGATACTGGTGCTTGGTGAAAATGATACTTGTACTTGGTGAAAATGATACTGGTACTTGGTGAAAATCATACTGGTACTTGGTGAAAATGATACTGGTACTTGGTGAAAATCATACTGGTACTTGGTGAAAATGATACTTGTACTTGGTGAAAATGATACTGGTACTTGGTGAAAATCATACTGGTACTTGGTGAAAATGATACTGGTACTTGGTGAAAATCATACTGGTACTTGGTGAAAATGATACTGGTACTTGGTGAAAATGATACTGGTACTTGGTGAAAATCATACTGGTACTTGGTGAAAATGATACTGGTACTTGCTGAAAATGATACTGGTACTTGGTGAAAATCATACTGGTACTTGGTGAAAATGATACTGGTACTTGGTGAAAATGATACTGGTACTTGGTGAAAATCATACTGGTACTTGGTGAAAATCATACTGGTACTTGGTGAAAATGATACTGGTACTTGCTGAAAATTATACTGGTACTTGCTGAAAATGATACTGGTACTTGCTGAAATGATACTGGTACTTGGTGAAAATGATACTGGTACTTGGTGAAAATCATACTGGTACTTGCTGAAAATTATACTGGTAATCAAAGAGAATCATTACGTTACTTAGAGAAAATCATACAGCTACTTACAAAAAATCATACTTGTGCTCAAGGAGAATTGAATCATACTGATACTCAGAGAAAATCATACTGCCACTTACAGAAAACGATGCTCGTACTTAAACAAAAATATACTGCTACTTCGAGAAACACACTGGTACTCACAGACAATTATACTGGTACTCAGAGAAAATCATCCTGGTACTTAGAGAAAACAATAATGTACTAAAAGAAAATCATACGGGTACTCAGAAAAAATCATACTGGTATTCAGAGAATGTTATACTGGTACTCAAAGAGAATTCTATCATAAAGCTGCTTAGAAAATATCATACTGTTCTAAGAGAAAATCACACTAGTACTCAGAGAGAATCATACTAGTACTCAAAGATCATCATACTGGTACTCAGACAAACTCATGCTGGTATTCAGATAAAATCAGACTGGTACTCAAAGCAAATAATACTGGTACTCAGAGAAAATCATAATGGTACTTGAGGAAAATCATACTAATACTCAGAGAAAAGCATGATGGTATTCGGAGAAAATAATACTGGTACATATAGAGAATCATTACTGGTACTCAAAGAGAATAATACTGGTACTCAGACAAAACTATACTGGTATTCAGAGAAAATCATACTGGTACTCAGAGAAAATAATACTGGTACTCAGAGAAAATCATAATGGTACTTAGGAAAAATCATACTGATGCTCAGAGAAAATCATGCTGGTACTCGGAGAAAATAATGCTGGTACTTAGAGAGAGTCGTACGGGTACTTAGAAAAAATTACACTGGTACTTAGAGAGAGTCGTACGGGTACTTAGAAAAAATTATACTGGTACTTAGAGAGAGTCGTACGGGTACTTAGAAAAAATTACACTGGTACTTAGAGAGAGTCGTACGGGTACTTAGAAAAAATTACACTGGTACTTAGAGAGAGTCGTACGGGTACTTAGAAAAAATTACACTGGTACTTAGAGAGAGTCGTACGGGTACTTAGAAAAAATTATACTGGTACTTAGAGAAAATAATACAGGTACTGAAATAAAATCCTACCGGTACTCATCAAAATGTACTAAGCGAAAATTATACTGGTATTCAGAGGAAAATATTCTGATACTCGGATAAAATTCATGCTGGTACTCAAGAGTCTGTTAGTTACATTCAAATTTGGTATGTATTAAAAGACTGAAACAGGAAGATAACCCCGAACCTCACTTTGACCAAAGTTATATATCATTTTATATACATTACACTGAAACATGAGTTCACTTTTTGTACTCTGAGAGTTTTGTAACTAAGCGATTGGCCCCGATTACACTTAATTTATTGTACATAAGTTTTATCGTGATACCTTTGACAGTGTTGTGCTTTTTGTCCAACAGAGATCTGATACACGTATTGACTTATGACATTTGATTGGCAAACTTTAAATCAGACTTGAATATCAGCCACTCAGAACGCTGATGTTTTGACTTCATTTTCAGTACAGACTTAAGTTTTGCAGGTAAAATCCAGTCTGGTCCCAATTTAAACAAAACAAGTTTTAAAGCTCAGTCTATGTGAGGGTGATATTACAGCTACTTCGATCACTGCAATATAGACTTAAGTTCAAGTCTGCATTACGTCTCTATTGGCAAAATCGAGGTCTAATTTAGAATAATCCTAGCCTGAACATAAAAGAGTGAGATGTCGCTTGCGGTTTTATCAAAGAATAAAAAGGCCAGTAAACAGCATTAAGGCCATGTTTTCATCTTGCACATTCTTAAAGATTAGTCTGTTGGTAAGAATATACAGTAATGCACATACACCCTCATGCATACACTAACACCCTCATACATACGCTCACACCCTCATACATACGCTCACACCTTCATACATACGCTCACACCCTCATACATACGCTCACACCCTCATACATACGCTCACACCCTCATACATACGCTCACACCCTCATACATACGCTCACACCCTCATACATACGCTCACACCCTCATACATACGCTCACACCCTCATCTACTTGCTTCAAGATAAGTCTGTATGTAAGGATATTCAGTAATGCACATACAGTCTCATAAATAAACTCACATCCTCATGCGCCAGACCTTCATACACGTACCTAAAGATAGGTCTGTAGGTAAAAATATCCAATAATACAAATACATTCTCATACATACGATCACACTCTAATACACCCAGTCCCTCATACACTTGCTTAAAGATAAGTCTGTAAGTAAAGAAACTAAATAATGCACATACACTCTCATACATACAATCACACCCTAATACACCCACACCATCATATACTTGCTTAAAGATAAGTCTGTAGGAAAGGATACTCAGTAATGAACATACACTCTTATACATATAATCACATCCTCATATACATACACTCTTATACATATAATCACATCCTCATATACATACACTCTTATACATATAATCACATCCTCATATACATACACTCTTATACATATAATCACATCCTCATATATAGACTCTTATACATATAATCACATCCTCATATACACAGGCACTCTCATATATACGCTCAAGAAAATTCAAAAATATAGTCAAACAAAGCATTTAAATCACGTGCTTAACAGGCTTTTTTTATGAAGATTATTACTCATTGAACTTTTACCTCTTTTAATTAACGTAGAAGTACTATTATTACTAGTAATAGTAGTAGCTTTGCTAGTAGTAGTAGTTGTTGTTGTGCTAGTAGTATAATTAACGTAGTGGTTGTAGTAGCAGTATTTGTAGCATTAGTAATTGTAGTTGTAGTAGTAGTAGTAGTATTTTTGCTGTTGTGTTGATTTGTTGAAAGAAGAGAAGAAGAGGAAGGGAGAGAAGGAGTTGACATTTTGGTCTTTGCTATTTATTTTTTATTTATTTATTTATGTATCAATCTATCCTTTATTTGTTTATGTGCAATCAGTTATTATATTTTACAATGAATATCTAAATATTTCATAATTTAACGTGGTTGTAGTAGGAGTAGTAGTAGTTGTTGTTGTTGTTACTTTTGTTGGAATAAGAGAAGAAGACGGCGGAAGAGGAGTAGACATTTGGTTTTTGAATATTTATTTATTCATCTATCACTCTATCTTTAATTTAAATGTTTGTCAAGCATTCATTTATTTATTACATTTCATACCTAAGTATTTCAGAAGTATTTCATATTCACAATAAAGTAACCCTCCTATATACAGTTTAATATTATGTTGTACTTTCAACAAAGTGATATATGTTCATATTTAATCATATTTAACAAACTCTTGACAAAAAACATAGACTAGACACTTGACACTTGACATACAACATAGACTAGACACCTGACACTTGATATAAACAAAGACTCGACACTTGACACTTGACATAAAACATAGACTTGACACTTGACATACAACATAGACTAGACACTTGACACCTGACATAGACAAAGAATAGACACTTGACATACAACATAGGATAGACACCAGACACTTGACATACAACATAGACTAGACATTTGACGTAAAACATAGACTAGACACCTGACATTTGACATACAACATACACTAGATACTTGAAATAAGACATAGATTAGACACTTGACACTTACATGCGACATAGGTTAGACACCTGACACTTGACATAAAATATAGCCAAGACACTTGCCACTTGAAGTAAAACATAGACTAGACACTCGACACTTGACATACAACATAGACTGAATACTTGCCACTTGACATACAATATAGACATAGACTAGACACTTGACACTTGACATACAACATAGACGGAATACTTGACACTTGACATGCAATAGAGACTAGACACATGCCATTATTGCAATAGCTAATACTTAAGTTTGTCAGAATTATGTATAAGTACCAGTTGACACCAGTCCCGTTCATCCATTCCAGCTTATATTACATTGTTACCATGCAGCAACACAGTTCTATGACAAAATGTGTGTTGTTGTTGTTGCTGCTGTTTCTATTGTTCTGGTTCTTGGAACTCTGTTTTTCACCAAGGCTTTGACGAAAACTTTATATATGTGTGATGCCAAACTCCCGACTGCCGGATACATTGCTGCTTGTCATAGACGGCGTTTAGACAATTAAGGAAGCAAACTTAATTCCATATGTGTCTCGAATGAATATACTATCTGAATGGAAATATATACTAATATTTTATTCAAATCCACTAAGCAGTTTGAAAGATATGGCAGATTCATTTCAAGCATTCACGTCACTAACACGGGATTTGAAAATCGCCATGATGGATAGAGCTGTGAAGTAACTAACTCCTGTCAGGTCTAAAACCGATACATTCGTCTGCCGATTCGCTGATGTCATCAAGTTCATTTTGGAAGTGTGAAACAACTCACACAACACAGAGATGCTAAATTATATAGGAAGAATGAAAATGGATTCAGATTGTTGAAATTGACGAGGAACAAGTTTATAATGTTGTCAGATTTGTACAACCTACTTAGGAAACTACCGATTTTTTAATACGGTAAGACAACTATAACTGATTGGTTTCATGAACTGAAATCCAGATACCCCGATATATTTACACGTGCACTTTTCAGACCAAATAGGATCATATTCAAATTAAATTGAGACTGTCTAGCAACTATCAAAACTTCGAGTCACTTTCAACCGACTGTCATCGTGTTGCATAACACAAATGAACTAAGCAACGTCACAGGTACGGACAGTTACTGCTTTTGCAGGTAAAGAGCTTACAAGCTTAGAAATATGACAACATCTTGTGCATCAGAAAAGTCGTCAATTACGGAAAAAGAAATTGAGAGATTATCCCTTGCAAACTTGATATAAAGAAAAACATCGGTAAATATTGAGTTTTATACTGTGCGGATAAGTAACTGTATACCCTTATTTTGGCTCCATGTCCTGCAAAAAGTGTGTACATTTTAGTCTTGTTTTCTTAAATACAGTGTATTTCAAGGCCATTTTCTCTTATTGCTGTACACTGAAATGCCTATGAATTAACTTGGAGAGAAAGAGCTTGTCTCAATGTTGAGAGAAAGAGAGAGAGAGAGATTGAGAGTTGTTGAAACTGAACATAGTGTATCTATCACTTCCCCTTCTGTGAGTCCCATTCTTTTACCACTGTATACTGTAAGCCGTACGAGTGACTTTGTCTCAGGTCAGGTCGGGCATCGCCTGCTACCGTATGAAACAGTAGGCGGTACTGCCTATGACTGTTGGTCCAGTGTGGACAGCTACGCCTGGCTCCCTCTGGAAAGTTCGTTCTGGTGGATCAGGTAGCCGAGCAGATATGATCATCCCCCGGCTGTGAAGGCAGATGGTAAGAGCTGTGTGGATGGCGCAGTGCATCAGCTCATGTGCAGCAGGAGCTGATGGCCATCCACGACATTCAGACATGACTTCAGACATCTCGATATTGTCGTGCAACTGGATTCAGATAGCCATGGACAGAGAATGAGGGCGACTCTGCGCAAGTTTGCCTCACTTAAATCCAACTCACGCGCAAGTATTGACACCAATCTCCTCCTCCCATCAGATACCTTCAAGTCCTGTGGCGATGGTCTAGCGCTAGCGGCAAATCAGCAGGTGTGGATACACCGGGAGCTGTAGCTGCAGACCTGCACACAGGCGGCTCAGGACATAGGGTCGCTTTTCACTGGACTTAAACATCAGTGGAACTAGGCAGCCCCCTGTGTGACTGAGCAGCCCTTTTTATGATCACAATGCTCACCTCCGTAGCATGAGGAAGGGGCTAGAAAAGGTGCAAAAAAACATTGCCTGCTTCACCTTAACCCTGGTCAGCACACCGCGGGTGACAGGGATCCCACCTTAGAGGTCGAAAACCTAACAAGAAAACAAAGGTGACGCAACTCACCATAGGTGCCTGTAACGTAAGCACACTAATGGACAGTACATCCACAGATAGACCAGGGAGAAGAGCAGTTCTAGCTGGTAGAGAACTGGCCAGATTCAACATCCAGATAGCAGCCCTTAATGAAACTCGCCTACCTGAGGAAGGACAACTCACCTTCTTCTGGAGTGGTCGAAGTAAAGAAGAGCGACGTAAAGCTGGTGTTGGGTTTGCCATAAAATAACAGCTAGTTAGCAAGCTCACATATCTCCCAAATGGCGTGCATGGCACTAAAACAAATGAGGCTCCCACTGTTTGGAAAAAGACATGTAATTATAATAAGCTCCGATGTACCCACCATGACTAACCCAGATGAGATCAAGGACAAATTTTTATGAAAACCTGGAGTCTCTTATGGCAGAAGTACCAAAGGAAGACAAGCTCATCGTCCTTTGTGACTTCAATGCTAGAGTTAACACAGATCACCAGACATGACCCGGTGTTATTGGCAAAAATAGATTTTTACTGAAAAAATGAACTGAACATGACCTCCTAATCACAAACACAGTATTCCGCCTGCCAAACTGCAAAAAGACGTCTTGGATGCACCCACGCTCCAAGCACTGGCATCGTTTTGACCACATCATCGTCAGGAGAAGAGACAGACAGGATGTCCGAGTGATGAAGGCCATTAGAAGAGCAGAATGCTTGACTGACCACAGGCTCATAGTCTCCAAGCTCAATATCCGGATTCAGCCTAACAGACGACCACAAGGCAAATAGTGCCTAAAAAGCTTAATGTCGCCAAATTGAAACAGGAGAATGTGAAACAGGCATTTGTCGAAGAACTGTGCAGCCACCTGGATACAATCGATATAAACTCAAAAATGTCGAGGAAAACTGGGCATCCTTAAGAGTTTATGTGAACTCAATAGCATCGAAAACCCTCGGTCCCACCACACGTAAACAGGAGTACAAGGATACATTCATCGTCCACTTATACAAGTGGAAAGGCAACAGACAATCCTGCAACAACCATCGGATCATTTTCTTGCTGTCAATAGCCGGCAAAATCCCTGCCAGAATTCCTCTGAATCATCTTGTGCATCACATCGATCAAGGGCTCCTGTGGGAGAGTCAGTCTGGCGTCAGGAAACGACGAGGGACCACAGACATGGTGTTTGCAGCTCGTCATCTCCAGGAGAAATGCCAGGAACAGAATTCTAAACAGTACTAAACAGTACTGGGCATTAATTGACTTGACAAAAGCCATTGACACAATCAGCCGTAGAGTCCTTTGAACGATGATGGCAACATTTGGTTGCTCAGAGAAATTCATCGTGATGGTTTGGTAATTCCATGATTGCATGCTCGCTCGTATTGTTGTTGACGGGGCGTCATTTGAACCATTCACAGTCACTAATGGAGTCAAGCAAGACTTTGTGTTGGTCCGAACCCTCTTCAGTATGATGTTTTCTGCCATGCTTACTGATGCCTTCCGTGACGGACACTGGGGTCAACATCAGATACAGGAATGACGGCAAGCTGTTCAATTTGAGAAGACTACAGTCAGAGACAAATTTGCAGGAAATAACTGTTCGTGATCTCCTATATCCTGATGACTGTTCCTTGAATGCCAAATCTTAGTCTGGACATGCAACACAGTATGGATCATTTCTCTTCAGCTTTTGACAATTTTGGTCTCACAATCAGTATCAAAAAGACAGAGGTGATGCATCAACCTGCACCAGGAAAGCCTTACGTAGAGCCTACTATCACCGTAAATGGCCAAACCCTCATGGCAGTGGACAAGTTCACCTATCTCGGTAGCATACCGTCACGTTCAGTCCACATCGATGATGAAACAAACACCAGAATTGCTAAAGAAATTGTGGCCTTTCGCAGACTACGTGCAAATGCGTGGGAGCGCAGAGGCATCAGTCTGCAAAGAAAACTTAAAATATACAGAGTCATTGTGTTGCCGACCCTCCTGGACGGTGTACAGACACCATGCCAAGAAGCTGAACCATTTTCACATGGGCTGCCTGAGGAAACTGATGAGGATAAGACGGCAGGGCATGATCCCAGACACTGAGGTTCTCACATGGGTAGGCATTCCAAGCATCCACACTCTGCTGATGAACTCACAGTTGACTTGGGCAGGGCACGTAACCAGGATGTCAGAAGAGCGACTTCCAAAGAAGATCTTCTACGGCGAGCTGAAGGAGGCAAAGCAAACTCAGGGTAGTCAGAAGAAGCGCTTCAAAGATTCCCTCAAATGATCATCGAAAAACTCCAACATTGACCCTGAGTCTTGAGAAAATTTCACACAGGATCGTTTTATCTGGCGGAGTCTCAACCATACTGAAGCTATAGACTTTGAATGGAGGCGAACTACAGAGGCAGTGCAGAAATGTGAGCAGCGTAAATCTCAGCACATCCTCTATTGATCAAACAAACCCAAGCGGCATTTCCTGTCAGACAGTTCAGAGCGCAAATTGGCCTGATCTGCCACTCAGGTACTCACAGAAACCAAACTAGTTAGTGATGTCATGGTCATCTTCGAACTGGAAGAACTAAGAGAGAGAGAGAGAGAGAGAGAGAGAGAGAGAGAGAGAGAGAGAGAGAGAGAGAGAGAGAGAGTTGTTCAAACTGATCATATTGTATGTACTCCTTCCCGTTTTGGGATGTCCCATTCTTTACCTGATATTTACACAGATTGTATCAGGCGTCTAACCATGAAAGGAAACTGTTGTGATACGGTACTAATACTAATGTCGTACTGTTTTGGGGTTCGCTGCGGGGACATTCACTGAGATGGGTAAGTGTCTATTTGCAATAAATGTATAACAGATACATTTAAACTGTATTCATTTTAGAACGGCCCGCTCAATGAGCAAATTGCATTTAGTTTTCTCAACTAGCAATATTAAGAGATACTTGGCTCATGAAATATTCTTGACAGCCTCTACAAGTCTCTTTTTCAAATGGCTGATTGTTTTTCTTAGTTTTGCATTAGTAAAATAGGGGATCTGGATGTTAGCTTATCGTGAAATCCCATTGGTTGTTGGCTTATTATGAAATCTCATTGGTTTAGGCTGCTTAAAAGGTATTGTAGTATTCAAAGACTTGAAGTGTTGATATTCTTAATACTATAGGGGAGACCTACAAAAGTCTCAACTTTGACTAATCACGTGCATTACATTTACAATGATGAAACATATATATATTCTTTTTCAGAGTCAAGGAGATCTAATATCAATTTTGAAAATTACCAACGCAGTCAGACTGGATGATTTGCCTAAACTCTGCTTAAATTAGCGATTTCAGCGGTAAAATAACACATAATATTAATTCACTGCCGGCACACTTATATTATGAGCTTGGAATGCATAAATAGTGTATACCTATTCGTATCAAGTGAAACGGTAGCAATACTATCACAGGATTGAGTGTTAGAATGACCTTAAATCTTTCAATTCATATTTATCCACGCTATTATTTAACGCGACAAATGAGGCAAACAAATGTACCTCAGCTATGACGATTATCAGATGAAACGGAAAACAGAATTCATTTAAGCGCACGGATGAAAAAAGACTCGACAATACACCATCTGCAATCACTCCAGTAAGGCCGTCTGAAATTCAATAAAGGTCGACCGCAATTAATCAAGACGGGTGATGTGGATTACGATCAAGGTCAAAATATTATAAAAAGCTTCTACTTATTCCGACATCATTCAAATGGGATTACTGCGTTTGGGTTTGACATTTCTTACCTTACTGATCTCGAGAAATTGCGTATATTCTGCAGGTAAGAAATTTTATCGAGGGCAAGAGACAATGTTTTGAAGAGATGACATATATGTATGCATGTATGCACGTACGTATGTATGCATGTATGTACGTATGTATGTATGTATGTATGTATGTATGTATGTATGTATGTATGTATGTATGTATGTATGTATGTATGTATGTATGTATGTATGTATGTACGTATGTATGTACGTATGTACGTATGTATGTATGTATGTATGTATGTATGTATGTATGTATGTATGTATGTATGTATGTACGTATGTATGTACGTATGTACGTATGTATGTATGTATGTATGTATGTATGTATCTATGTATGTATGTATGTATGTATGTATGTATGTATGTATCTATGTATGTATGTATGTATGTATGTATGTATGTATGTATGTATGTATCTATGTATGTATGTATGTATGTATGTATGTATGTATGTATGTATGTATGTATGTATGTACGTACGTACGTACGTATGTATGTATGTATGTATGTATGTATGTATGTATGTATGTATGTATGTATGTATGTATGTATGTATGTATGTATGTATGTATGTATGTATGTATGTATGTATGTATGTATGTATAAGGTAAATCCTGGATATATAATGCCAATTATAACTTAAGTTTTAGAAAGATAAAGGTCAAAATCTGTAGGAAAGTAAACTCTACCAAATAAATTTAAACATGTATCCCTACTCTACCAAATAAATTTAAACATGTATTCCTACTCTACCAAATAAATTTAAACATGTATTCCTACTCTACCAAATAAACTTAAACATGTAGTCCTACTCTACCAAATAAACTTAAACATGTACTCCTACTCTACCAAATAAATTTAAACATGTATTCCTACTCTACCAAATAAATTTAAACATGTAGTCCTACTCTACCAAATAAACTTAAACATGTATTCCTACTCTACCAAATAAACTTAAACATGTAGTCCTACTCTACCAAATAAACTTAAACATGTATTCCTACTCTACCAAATAAACTTAAACATGTATTCCTACTCTACCAAATAAATTTAAACATGTATTCCTACTCTACCAAATAAATTTAAACATGTATTCCTACTCTACCAAATAAATTTAAACATGTATTCCTACTCTACCAAATAAACTTAAACATGTAGTCCTACTCTACCAAATAAACTTAAACATGTATTCCTACTCTACCAAATAAATTTAAACATGTATTCCTACTCTACCAAATAAATTTAACATGTATTCCTACTCTACCAAATAAATTTAAACATGTATTCCTACTCTACCAAATAAATTTAAACATGTATTCCTACTCTACCAAATAAATTTAAACATGTATTCCTACTCTACCAAATAAACTTAAACATGTATTCCTACTCTACCAAATAAATTTAAACATGTATTCCTACTCTACCAAATAAACTTAAACATGTACTCCTACTTTACCAAATAAACTTAAACATGTACTCCTACTCTACCAAATAAACTTAAAAATATAGTCCTACTCTACCAAATAAACTTAAACGTATAGTCCTACTCTTCCAAATAAACTTAAACATGTAGTCCTACTCTACCAAATAAACTTAAACATGTAGTCCTATTCTACCAAATAAACTTAAACATGTAGTCCTAAAAGATAAAAGTTAAATATGTTAAAAGTCTTTAGAGAGTATATGACATGAGAGATAATGGTACAAAAGAATTAAATAAACTATAACTAAGAGAGATGACGTTAAGAAATACGATGAAAATATTTTCCATTTTAAAAAAAACAACATATTTTATTGCCAAGAAGATCACAATTATATAGACAGGGCAAAAAGATTGGACACAAGTTTTTCAGGTTACATGTTTCTCTCCATTATAAATATAAATTAATTACTGCGACATAGGCAAAGAAATATAATCATATTTCATTCATGATTCTTTCTATATTCAATGCTTATAAGGAATTCTACAGTGTTTGTATTTTGCCAATAACCTTTAATGTTTTAAATGAGAAAATGTAGTGACTATCAGCGAAACGTGTACGTGTGGACATTACATGCAAATCTGTCTTTCTCGGTAATATATACGTTCTCGGTAATGTATACAATAACTTTAATATATACATGTATGTTCACGGTAATATATACGTTTTCGGTAATGTATACAATAACTTTAATATATACATGTACGTTCACGGTAATATAGACGTTATATATACGTTCGTTGTTTTGCGGGTAGAATAATTCGAACTTCAGACTTTTTCTTTTCTTTTACTTATAATTATACCCGATTTGGACAGAACCAGGGAAAAGTCAAGTTACGAAAATCGGTTTAGTTTCCCAGTAAAGGCAAATAATGAATAACCCATTACGTTTTTCTCACCGTATTCAAGCATTGTCAGTAAATGTCACTCCTATGCTTCATTTATAACAATTAATATATCACTCTCTAAAACTGATTTCTCATTATTCATCTGTAAACTTCTTCTTCCAAATGTCAGCTTGTGTAAGCATGTGAAATGAAGAAAGCCTCTTTACTGCTGGAAGAAGAGAAAGATACCACCCACCCCCAATAATAAAAAGACTACCATACTTTTAATGTATTTAACTTATACAAAGCACGCGGTGTTTATAGTCTACAAACACAATTGTTCAATCAAGGCATTATCAATAGTTCTGAGAAAAAGTTACTTGTTTTCATTTTATATTGTGTCGTTTTGTCGGTTTAAAAATCAATTTAGTATTGCACTGATAATGATCGGGATCTTTAGCCTTTATTGAATACAATATACATAATAACACTGAATACAATATAGATAATAATACTGAATATAGTAAGGATAATAATACTGAATATAATATACATAATAATATAATATAGATAATAATACTGAATACAATATAAACAATAATACTGAATATAATATAGACAATAATACTGAATATACTATAATTATTAGCAATGAATATAATATAGATAATAATCCTGAATATAATATAGATAATAATACTGAATATACTATAAATAATAATAATGAATATAACATACATAATAATACTGAATACAATATAGATGATAATACTGAATATCCTATATATAATAATACTGAATATAATATACATAACAATACTGAATATACTATATATAATACTGAATATAATATACATAATATAATAATACTGAATACAATATACATAATAATACTGAATATAATATACATAATGATACTGAATACAATATAGATAATAATACTTAATATCCTATATATCATAATACTGAATATAATATACATAATAATACTGAATATACCATATATAATACTAAATATAATAGACATAATATAATAATGCTGAATACAATATACATAATAATACTGAATATAATATACATAATAATACTGAATACAATATACATAATAATACTAAATATAATATACATAATAATACTGAATATAATATACATAATAATACTGAATATAATATACATAATAATACTGAAAATAATATACATAATAATACTGAATATAATATACATAATAATGCTGAATACAATATACATAATAATACTGAATATAATATACATAATAACACTGAATACAATATATATATAATAACACTGAATACAATATACATAATAATACTAAATATAATATACATAATAATACTGAATACAATATAGATAATAACACTTAATATCCTATATATAATAATGCTGAATAAAACATACATAATAATACTGAATATAATATACATAATAACACTGAATACAATATACATAATAATACTAAATATAATATACATAATAATACTGAATACAATATACATAATAATACTGAATACAATATACATAATAATACTGAATATAATATACATAATAATACTGAATATAATATACATAATAATGCTGAATACAATATATATAATAATACTGAATATAATATACATAATAACGCTGAATACAATATACATAATAACACTGAATACAATATACATAATAATACTAAATATAATATACATAATAATACTGAATACAATATACATAATAATACTGAATATACTATATATAATAATACTGAACACAATATACATAATAATACTGAATATAATATACATAATAATACTGAAAATAATATACATAATACTACTGAATATAATATACATAATAACATAATAATACTGAAAATAGTATACATAACAATACTGAAGACAGTATACATTATAATACTAAACACAATATACATAAAAATACTAATACAATATACATAATAATACTGAATATATATATATGTATATATGTATGTATGTATGTATGTATGTATGTATGTATGTATGTATGTATGTATGTATGTATGTATGTATGCATTTGCCAAATTTTTTATATACAGTAATAGCAGAAAAATATAATAAATATAATTGGTTTTAGGTTACAATCCCTGGATCACGGTTAACGAGGATACTGTCAGGGGCGAGTAAGGAGGGGGTGGGGGTGAAGTGGAGTTAGGGTAGAGGGTATAATTTGTTATGACACTTGAGACACGTTTTCCTTTACGTTGGTCTAAAAATCTTATCTGTAATAATATTTACGTTTTGATATATAGATAGATAGATAGATACACATATATATACATACATACATACGTACGTACATACATACATACATACATACATACATACATACATACATACATACATACATACATACATACATACATACATACATACATACATACGTACGTACGTACGTACATACATACATACATACATACATACATACATACATACATACATACATACATACATACATACATACATACATACATACATACATACATACATACATACATACATACATACATACATATGTAGACAAACAGACGTGCAGCTGTGAATACTAGTATGTGGAGATAAGTAATTTAATTTTAGAGTATAATGATACACTATTCTGTCTTCAGGTTGTCAGTATGGAGACAAAGTGACCAATTGTATTGTCGTCCTGTGTCCTTATTACACTGATCCTTCAGAATGCTGTTCTACATGTCGTACAACAACAACAGCAACAACAACATCAACAGCAGCAGCGACGGCGACGACACAAACAACAACAATAACGACGACGACGACAACAACAACGACGACCGCGACACCCTTGACAGCTGAAAACATTACCACTACGTCACAAGCATCCTCTAGTCAGTCAACAAGTACGTAGTAAATATCTCTATTAATTCTTTTCTTCTTCTTCTTTCTTTTTGTTGTTAATACTCGACGTTTGTGAGCGCTGTTTTATAAACTGAACTAACATAAGAATCAAAGAATTCATGTTTCATTATATTGCCCAATGATAATTTTTCGACTGAAATTGATTACCTTGAGCCAAAGTCATTTCAATCTGAGATTTCATTTTGAAAACTGAAAGCTTAATTTGGGATGAGACTTTTCTTTTACAAAGAACGAATAGCTCTCCGACGATTCCCTGATAGGACCATATTTTATTTCCTTGTAATTGACTAAAGGGATCGAACACAAGTTCTTAGAACTTAGGGTGTCTTCTCCCTGCAACACCTATCACATACTGAGTATCACATGATAATTTGGTAAAGTGTACGTATGACTAATTTGTGGTATATTGTTATAATAAGTGTAAAAAGAGCCGAATTTAAATAAAACAAAGAGAAAAATGTAACCAATTTAAGGAAAAGAAGCTATATAACACAAAGAGTAGAATGTAAATAACCCAAGGAATATAATCTAAATAACACAAGGAAAATTAACTACACAACACAAGGAGTAGAATCTAAATAACGCAAGGAGTAGGATCTAAATAACACAAGAAGTAACTACAAAACACAAGGAGTAGAATCTAAATAACAAAAGGAATAGAATCTAAATAACACAAGGAAAAATAACTACATAACACAAGGAATGGAATCTAAATAACACAAAGAGTAGAATCAAAATGACACAAGGAGTATAATATAAAAACAAAAGGAGTACAATCCAGATAACAATAGACGAAGAATCTAAATAACAAAAGCGGTAGACTCTAAATAACACAAGGAGTAGAATCTAAATAACACAAGGAGTAGAATCTAAATAACACAAGGAGTATAATATAAAAAACACAAGGAGTAGAATCTAAATAACACAAGGAGTAAAATATAAATAACACAAGGAGCAGAATCTAAATAACACAAGCAAATAATCTAAATAACACAAGAAGTAGAATCAAAATAAAACAATCTATAGAATTTAGATAACAAAAGACGTAGAATCTAAATAACACAAGGACTAGAATCTAAATAACAAAAGGAATAAAATCTAAATAACAGAACGAACAATAACCACACAACACAAGGAGTAGAATCTAAATAACACAAGGAGTAGAATCTAACTAACACCAGGAGTATAATATAAAAAAACACAAGGAGTAGAATCCAAATAACAATAGACGAAGAATCTAAATAACACAAGCAGTATAATCTAAATAACACAAGGAAAAATAGCTACAAAACAGAAGGAGTAGAATCTAAATAACACAAGGAGTAGAATCTAAATAACACCAGGAGTATAATATGAAAAACACAAGGAGTAGAATCCAAATACCAATAGGCGAAGAATCTAAATAACACAAGCAGTATAATCTAAATAACACAAGGAGAAGAATCCACATAATACAAGGAGTAGACTTTAAATAAAACAAGGAGCGGAATCTATATAACACAAGGAGTAGAATCTAAATAACACAAGGAGTAGAGTCTAAATAACACAAGGCAAAGTATCTAAATAACTCAAGAAGTAGAATTAAAAAGACAATCAATAGAATGTAAATAAGAAAAGACGTAGAATTTATATAGCAAAAGGAGTAGAATCGAAATAACAAAAGAAGCAACGAAAAAGCACAAGGAGTAGAATCTAAATAACACAAGGAGTATAATCTAAATAACAAAAGGAATATAATCTAAATAACACACGGAGTAGAATATAAAAAACACAAGGAGTAGAATCTGCATAACACATGGAGTAGAATCTAAAGAACACAAGGAGTATAATCTAAAGAGCACAAGGAGTAGAATCTAAATAACACAAGTAGTAGAATGTAAATGACATAATAAAAAGTAACTATACAACACAAGGCGAAGAATCTAAATAACACAAGAAGTAGAATATAAAAAACAATAAATATAATCTAAATAACAAAAGGAATAGAATCCAAATAACAATAGGTGAATAATCTAAAAAACACAAGGAGTAGGATCTAAATAACACAAGAAGTAGAATCAAAATAACATCCTGAATAGAATCTGAATAACTAAAGGAGTCGAATCTAAATAACAATAGACGAAGAATTTAAATAACACAAGCAGTAGAATATAAAAAACACAACGAGTAGAATCTCAATAACACAAAGAATAGAATCTACATAACACAAGGAGTAGAATCTACGTAACGCAAGGAGAAGAATCAAAATAACACAAGGAGTAGAATCTAAATAGCACAAGGAATAGAATCTAAATAACACAAGGAGTTTAATCTAAATGACATAATAAGAAGTAACTACACAACACAAGGCGAAGAATCTAAATAACACAAGAAGTAGAATATATATAACACAAGGAGAAGAATATATAAAACAAGAGGCGAAGAATCTAAATAACACAAGAAGTAGAATTTAAAAAAACAATTAATAGAATTTAAATAACAAAAGGAATATAATCCAAATAACAATAGACGAAGAATCTAAATCACACAATCAGTGGAATCTAAATAACACAAGGAGTTGAATCTACATAACACAAGGAATTGACCCTAAATAACACAAGGTGTGGAATCTAATAATACAATGAATAGAACCGAAATAACACAAGGAGTAGAATCTAATAACACAATGAATAGAATCTAAATAACACAAGGAGTATAATATAAATAACACAAGGAGAAGAATCTAGATAACACAAGGAGATGAATCTAAATAACTCAAGGAGAACAATTTTAACAACACAAATAGGTAACAGAAACTTCAAAAGGAAAAGTAATAAGAAACCCTAAAGAAATGTAGAATAAAAATTTGCAAAGTATGAATATTTTTAATGACATCAGTGTCCGCTGCTTTTACTTTCCTAAAAATCTTCTGGAGATTTTGCTAATATTTGTACATTTCTAGAATAGTTTCTGGAGCTTGCCTGTCTTCTGCCCCACATCCCCAGGTCTATAGTCTTTCAACAAGTAAAACAGGCAAGATTGTCTTTAAACTGAAATTTGGATGACAAATCATCTGCGCCAGAACCGTATGTACATTACAAGCCTGTATCTATTCGATACGGTTGTACAGACTTATGAATGTGGCAAGTCCCAGTTTTCTATTTGTGGTTTAAATAAATTAATTCCCATTCTTTTACAGAATGGTCCTAAAGCGTAAACACAAAGATAAACACAGTCCAAAAAAGCCGTAGACTGCTGTATCATTTATAAATCATCATCAACTTATTTGCATATTGATGAACTTGAATGTGTTTAAAGCGTCACGTTTTTTAATTTTTTAATTTTTTCATTTATTTATTTATTTATTTATTTATTTATTTATTTATTTATTTATTTACTTTGATTTATTTATGTATTTAGTTATTTAATTTGATTTATTTATTTATATACTTATTAAGTTATATGTTGCAATTATGATTAAAATAAATGAATATTTTCCATTTGAAAAAATGATTTATTTCCTTTCCATTATGTGTAATTTTGGTCACTCATAAAATTAAGGATTTCAATTTGGAACCTTATATTGCTTAATATAAATATATATGATTCTTAAATAATGATGGTCTTCATCACTGTTTCTTATATTCTATGTGTTTGACGGACTTCTTTATTTAAAACCCTTTTTTTCCATTTTATTCCTTTCTCGAAGTATGTTAAGGCTCATTTTGATGTTAAGGACGCTACAAGGCTTACGGACATATTCTTAAATTCCGATTTTATTTGAAACATAACGAAACAGAGACATTAAAGTTTGTTTACACATAGCTATAAGATCTGTGATATTATTTAGGGCTTTCACTATAACTCCCCTCGATATATCTCTAACTCTCTTATAACGCGGATATTGTGATATCATACCATTAAATTGGGTATTTCATTTATTTCATATTAGTTTAGATTTTGGTCAATACGAAGAAAATACATTGAAGTTTTACATCATCAGTTACCTTATATTTGTGTTTGAATGCAATATTACTACATATCCTTGTTTTAATGTAATATTACTTCTCATCCTTGTTTTAATGCAATATTACTACATATCCTTGTTTTAATGTAATATTACTACACATTCTTGTTTTAATGCAATATTACTTCACATCCTTGTTTTAATGTAATATTACTACACATCCTTGTTTTAATGCAATATTACTACACATCCTTGTTTTAATGTAATATTACTACACATCCTTGTTTTAATGCAATATAACTTCTCATCCTTGTTTGAATGTAATATTACTACACATCCTTGATTTAATGTAATATTACTACACATCCTTGTTTGAATGCAATATTAATACACAACCTTGTTTTAATGTAATATTACTACACATCCTTGTTTTAATGTAATATTACTACACATCCTTGTTTTAATGCAATATTACTTCTCATCCTTGTTTGAATGTAATATTACTACACATCCTTGTTTTAATGTAATATTACTACACATCCTTGTTTGAATGCAATATTAATACACATCCTTGTTTTAATGCAACATTACTACTCATCCTTGTTTTAATGCAATATTGCTACATATCCTTGTTTTAATGCAGTATTACTTCTCATCCTTGTTTTAATGCAATATTACTTCTCATCATTGTTTTAATGCAATATTACTACATATCCTTGTTTTAATGCAATATTACTACATATCCTTGTTTTAATGCAATATTACTACATATCCTTGTTTTAATGCAATATTACTACACATCCTTGTTTTAATGCAATATTAATGCATATCCTTGTTTTAATGCAATATTATTACACACCCTAGTTTTAATGCAATATTACTACATATCCTTGTTTTAATGCAATATTACTACATATCCTTGTTTTAATGCAATATTACTACATACCCTTGTTTTAATGCAATATTACTACATATCCTTATTTGAACATTTTTCATTTTAATGGGACCTCATGTATGGCTCGGGTTACTTTTTATGGCTCCAAGTAACATAATCACACTAAGGAGCATTACATATTAACAGTATATCATTAATAATACATCTACGTTTCAACCCTTTTAAGCATTCTGGCAAACACATTTGTTTTGAATGTCTAGTTTCATTTAGCTGCAAAAGAACTTGAAAATCAAAGGGTTCTGTCATTTTAAGAATAACGCTGTATAAACCAGGAAAATGAGACACATGAAATATCCATAATACCTCTTTCGAACCTAGTCGTCTTTGACGAGTAGCAGCGATCATCGCCTAGCTCTTATGCGCCAGCGCTCTAATTCACCAGGCCACGCACTCATCCCCCCAAAACAAATAGAGCAAGGATGGGGCTATATTGATCTCTTTTATATTCATTATTGTTCTCTTTGTAGGTGCAGGTGTAATTGCTGGAGCCGTCGTAGGGTCAATAGCCGGAGCAAGTCTCATAGCTGGACTTACTTATGCGGGTGTCCGTTTCTTCAAAGGGTAATTATGTTAAACTTTATAGCAATAACAGCTCAAGTTCAATGAAACCCGGTTGCAAAGGACATTCAACGTTATGTCATTTGTGGACAGTTGGTTGACGTATAGAGGTTGAAACTTGAAGAGGGATTTCATAAATTCAAAGGGTTTCATAAAGTAGGTGTCCTTTGTTAATAAATAATAATAGTATTAATAATAATTAATTTACTACTTCTACTACTACTACTACTTATTCTACTACTACTAATAATAAAAACAATACATTCTTCTTCCTACTACTACTATTTTAACTACTGCTGTTATTGTTCTCTTTTCTTTTCTTTTCTTTTTGTTTATCAAGGAGACGTCATCACTGATATTTGATGCAGAACGAAACATCTTTGATATTGACTTTCGGTTTGCCTTTAAACGTGCAATAGTGCGCCCTTTCCGCGGGCGAAACATATTCTAACCACAGAAGAAGGTAATGTAAATGGTATCTGCCTTGCAACTATTGTTTTTGACTGGTACAGTGAAGACCTTAAAATCAGTCAGTTTAAGCGTTATTATACGATTTTTCAACGTTTTTATACGATATTTCAACGTTATTATACGATATGTCAACGTATTATTTTTGGACTATAGTGATATACATATACACGAACTGCACGAGTGTGAGGACATCCATATGGAATAACCGAGAAACAAAATGTCTTCCACAAATAAATCTACAACCAAATGCTCCAGCGCTAGATGAATTCTTACACGTTCAGGTTTGCAAGGCAGAAATCACTCAACAGGCGAAATTCCCACGATATGCAAGAAGAAGTCCATATTTCTCAAATTTAAATCAAGGGGTGCCCAGTGGGACCTGTAGCTTGGCATTACAGAGTTGCTTGTAAATATAGACAAAAAGCTTGACAAAGCAAATGAGGTTTTACTTTCTAAGATGCAGCGTACGGATTCAAAATTTAATAACTTGGTCCAAGACCCTCAGTCAGAGTTTGATGCTGTCAGGAGTGCTATGCAGGTGGAGGTAGGACAAGGGAAGGAGATAACGAAAGTTGAAGAGTTTTAGACGGAACAATTTAAGAGAATGGAGTGGCATAGAGAATGGAGTGGCATAGAGAATGGAGTGGCATAGAGAATGGAGTGGCATAGAGAATGGAGTGGCATAGAGAATTAGTAAAGGAGGAGGTAGAACAAGCGAAGAAGACAATGAAGGAAGTATGGACCTGTATTCAGTGTCACTGAAATAAGGTTGAGGGGTTTGTAACGGAACAACTTAAACAGAATGGAGGTGCACAGAGAATCAATAAAGGCAATTGTGTTAAGTAATCAAACCAAAGTGGGTAAAGATGTTAAGGGACTGAAAAAGACGCTTCTTAAGTTTGAAAAGCACTAGGTTATTAGAAGCTTCATTAAGGCGACAGTTGGCCTGGGTTAAGAACATGTAGAAAACAAGTGGTTGGCTGCTGCACACGGGCGTCCCAGTGACCGATCTGGACCCAAACCAATCATGACATGACTTATGCATTTTGTGGATGTAAAGGTTGTACTTAGTATGGATAGACACCAACCCAAGGGTCTTAGGGTCATCAGATTTACCCACAGTCATGAAGATAAATAGGGAAAAATGAATAACTAACAAACCAAGGGTCATCGGATTACATTAGATTTACACCCAGTCATGAAGATTAATAAGGAAGAATGGATAATCAGCAACCCAATGATCACAGGATTACATCAGATTTACCCCAAATCATGAAGACACATAGGGACTAATGTATAATCAACAACCCAAGGATCGTCGGATTACATCAGATTTACCCCAAATCATGAAGACACATAGGGACTAATGGATAAACAACAGCCAAAGGGTAATCGGATTACATTCGATTTACCTCAAGTCACGAAGACACAAAGGAGCGAATGGAAAAACAACACCCAAAGTGTCATCGGATTACACCAGATTTACTCCAAATCATGAAGACAAATAAGGACGAATGGATAATCAACAACCCAATGATCACAGGATTACATCAGATTTACACCCAGTCATGAAGACAAATAGGGACGAATGGATAAACAACAGCCAAAGGGTCATCGGATTACATCAGATTTACCCCAAATCATGAAGACAAATAAGGACGAATGGATAATCAACAACCCAATGATCACAGGATTACATCAGATTTACCCCAAATCATGAAGACAAATAGGGACGAATGGATAAACAAGAGCCAAAGGGTCATCGGATTACATCAGATTTACCTCAAGTCACGAAGACACATATGGACGAATGGATAAACAACAGCCAAAGGGTCATCAGATTGCATTAGATTTACACCCAGGCATGAGGACAAATACAAACGAACTTAACTTTCTGTTTATATGTTACGACACTCCAATAATACCGACAATAAACTTAAAACAAGGATAAGAGAGACTGGGATGTCACTGGTACTGGGGTCTAGGAAGAATTCCGCTGACAGCAGAAAGCGTTAGTGAAGTTTGGCTAGAACTGTGATTTGCAGTATAGTACACATGTCCTGCACTAATTCTTGCATTAACTCTGGAAAATTTGTATATGGTTTAATTCCGGCTGACTCCAGCTGATAACAAAGTCAAAATCAATTGAAAATGCGAAAAATAAAAAATTTGTAAATTATAATGGAGTTTGACCTGAAGTATAATAGTAATGTTAAAGCGTACATTGTTTCTGATAAATATACGCTTTTCCACTTGAATATATTTTCTTACATAATACCATAATTTCTGTTTATAAATATATGCCCAATTTAATTCAGACTCCATTTTACTTATAGATAATGGTCATTCTCCCAGATTTTGTAGATAAAAGAAATGTTATTGAAATTTCGTCCTTTTTCCCCCAGTTCTGATTAGTTCAGCCTTGCTTCTGTGCTTCTGTTCCACAATAGACTCCCATGCCTTTATTTTTTGCCCTTCCCTTTGCGTTTCTTTAAACCTATATTGTACGCAATGCACTGTGATCTCTATTTCATTTTTTTCATTTGCTTCTTGTTTGGTATTTTATTGTTCGGCAGAAGCAGATAACTCAGCGCAGAATTATTTGATGCAGTTTTAGCTACTTACCAGTATTGTAATGTATTGATCGTTATGCTACACAACAGAAACATCAGAGTTAATCTTGGGAATAGCTCCCTTTGTTTTATATACTGTTTATCAAAATTAAGCATTGGTGCTGATGGACTGGAAGATTTAATAATGGTTGTATCCCTTGTTTGTTCACCGCTTCAGTTTGAAAGGTTATTATTTAAATAATTGTTTACATGTTTGTATGTTGTTTCTTGCTGACTGTCTCATATACTGCTCTGTCGTTTTCTTTGCTCTTCTCTTTCTTTCCTATATAAATTTTTGTGTGTATTGAAGATACCGTAAGCACAGGCCTTCCATCCAAAGTAGTCAAAATATCCACCCAATAGCAATCATTTCTAAATAAAACAACAGGTAGATTCTGTTTTCCTATTAAAACTTCCTGATCTCAGCAATATTATTATCAGAAAATAGTTTTCCTGTAAATTTGTTTATTTAATTTTTTTAAATTTTTTTTAAAATTACATTTTGAAGAAATATTTTCTTGTAACATGGCTTCACATAATGGTATATTAATAATGTCAGTAAATTTTGAAATCTCAGAGGATCACCTTAAAAGACGTCATGTTATGAATTTTCTTACGGCAAAGAAAGCGCTCCATATATTTCTTACAGGATACAAATTCCCCCCCCCCCCCAAAAAAAAAAAAAAAAAAAACAAAAATAGGAGAAAATTATTCGTGACATATGGGAATACGAATGCTTCGTGCCATATGGGAATACGAATGCTTCGTGCCATATGGGGATACGAATGCTTCGTGCTATATGGGAATACGAATGCTTCGTGCCATATGGGAATACGAATGCTTCGTGCCATATGGGAATACGAATGCTTCGTGCCATATGGGAATACGAATGCTTCTTGAACTATTTTACCGGTTATTCTAGGGGTGCTGCGATTTTATTCAGCAATAATTTTGAATATAAATGAAGCAACTTGATAAAAGATACAAATGAAAATAGCTAAGTTTAGATAAAATAACAGAAGAAAACAATTTTTACTGGTTAATATAGATGGTCCCAGCTGTGATTCACCGGAATTGTATACAGAGATATTAGATGAAGTAAGTACATTACAAAATGTACATCAAAGTGCTTACGTAATTATGGTAGGGGATCGTAAAACACTTATGAATCCAGATAAAGATACAGAAAATTATGTTCATATAAATAATTCTAAAGATAGAGAGGTAATGGTAGGTATACCACATTAATTAAATTTAGTAATGGTAGGTATACCACATTAATTAAATTTAGTAATGGTAGGTATACCACATTAATAAAATTTAGTAATGGTAGGTATACCACATTAATAAAATTTAGTAATGGTAGGTGTACCACATTAATAAAATTTAGTAATGGTAGGTATACCACATTGATAAAATTTAGTAATGGTAGGTATACCGTATTAATAAAATTTAGTAATGGTAGGTATACCACATTAATAAAATTTAGTAATGGTAGGTATACCACATTAATAAAATTTAGTAATGGTAGGTATACCACATTAATAAAATTTAGTAATGGTAGGTATACCACATTAATAAAATTTAGTAATGGTAGGTATACCACATTGATAAAATTTAGTAATGGTAGGTATACCACATTAATAAAATTTAGTAATGGTAGGTATACCACATTAATAAAATTTAGTAATGGTAGGTATACCACATTAATAAAATTTAGTTGACATGTGGAGAGAGTTAAATATGGAAAAGAAAAATTTACTTGAAGAAGCAAAAATCCACTTAAGCAGGAAAGATTACATGTCTTCTTGATTTCAGAAAAACTGATATATGACGGATGTGGAAAATGTCAATACTGAAGCAGGATACATATCTGATCACTCTTTAATACGGCTTGATTTAAGGACAAAATTGCGTGGCGAAATAAATAGTAGGAAATCCTGAAAATCCAAGAGCTCTTTATTACGATATCAAGAATATGGTCTTTCCTTTAAGGGAAAAATCGACGATATTATAGGACACTATGCTTTGCCTTTATATTCTCTCAAAACCCTTGCAACATGCCTAGTTCAGAAATACAGTTTACTATTGATGACAAATACAGTTTACTATTAATGACAAATACAGTTTACTATTAATGACAAATACAGTTTACTACTGGTGACAAATACAGTTTACAATTAATGACAAATAGAGTTTACTATTGGTGACAAATACAGTTTACTATTAATGACAAATACAGTTTACCATTAGTGACAAATACAGTTTATCATTGGTGACAAATACAGTTTACTATTGATGACAAATACAGTTTACTATTAATGACAAATACAGTTTACTATTAATGACAAATACAGTTTACTACTGGTGACAAATACAGTTTACAATTAATGACAATTAGAGTTTACTATTGGTGACAAATACAGTTTACTATTAATGACAAATACAGTTTACCATTAGTGACAAATACAGTTTATCATTGGTGACAAATACAGTTTACTATTGATGACAAATACAGTTTACTATTAATGACAAATACAGTTTACTATTGATGACAAGTACAGTTTACTGTTAATGACAAGTACAGTTTACTATTGATGACAGGTACAGTTTACTGTTAGTGACAAGTAGAGTTTACTATTGATGACAAATACAGTTTACTGTTAATGACAAATACAGTTTACTGTTAATGACAAATACAGTTTACTGTTAATGACAAGTACAGTTTACTATTGATGACAAATACAGTTTACTATTGATGACAAGTACAGTTTATTATTAATGACAAACACAGTTTACTATTAATGACAAATACAGTTTACTATTGATTACAAATACAGTTTAAGATTGTTGGCAAATACAGTTTACTATTGGTGACAAATACAATTTACTATTAATGACAAATACAATTTACCATTAGTGACAAATACAGTTTATCATTGGTGACAAATACAGTTTACTATTGACTGCAAATACAGTTTACTATTAATGACAAATACAGTTTATAATTGATGACAAGTACAGTTTACTGTTAATGACAAATACAGTTTACTATTAATGACAAATAAAGTTTACTATTAATGACAAATACAGTTTATTGTTAATGACAAATACAGTTTACTATTAATGACAAATACAGTTTACTATTAATGACAAATACAGTTTATTGTTAATGACAAATACAGTTTATTGTTAATGAGAAATACAGTTTACTATTAATGACAAATACAGTTTACTATTGATGACAAATTCAGTTTACTATTATTGACAAATACAGTTTACTATTGATGACAAATACAGTTTACTGTTGATGACAAATACAGTTTACTATTGATGACAAATAGAGTTTACTACTAATGACAAATATAGTTTACTATTGATGACAAATACACTTTACTATTAATGACAAACACAGTTTACTATTAATGACAAATACAGTTTATTGTTAATGACAAATACAGTTCACTGTTAAAAACAAATACAGTTTACTATTGATGACAAATACAGTTTACTATTGATGACAAATACAGTTTACTATTAATGACAAATACAATTTACCATTAAAGACAAATACAGTTTACTATAAGGACAAATACAGTTTACTATTAATGACAAATACAGTTTACAATTGATGACAAATACAGTTTACTATTGATGACAAATACAGTATACTATTAATGACAAGCACAGTTTACTATTAATGACAAATACAGTTTACTATTAGTGACAAATACAGTTTACTATTAATGACAAATACAGTTTACTAGTAATGACAAATTTAGTTTATTATTAATGACAAATACAGTTTACTATTGATGACAAATACAGTTTACTATTGATGACAAATACAGTTTACTATTAATGACAAACACAGTTTACTATTGATGACAAATACAGTTTAATATTGATGACAAATACAGTTTACTATTGATGACAAATACAGTTTACTATTGATGACAAATACAGTTTACTATTGATGACAAACTCCTCCTTGAAGTTGTATTGATGGAAATTAGAGGCATTAGAATTTCTTATACATCCCACAAAATGGAATAAATTGATGGAATAGATCAGACAAACATTTAATTGGAGGAAGACCAGAGATGTTGTACAGATAAATTAGAGCAATATAAATATGAACTTAGAGGAATTAAAATGTTAGATGGGGTTATGATTAAATTTAAAGCAATTCTGATACGGGAAGGAGAAAAAGCGATATAATGCTTATTTACTTTGGAAAATGGGAACTATGTTTCAAAACTCATGCCTCGGTTGAAGAAAAACGATAGTTTGTTAATAAATGATCATCAGAAAATATTGAATGAAACTAAGTCCTATTAAGGGAATCTATATAAATTATTATGGGAATT
Source organism: Margaritifera margaritifera (assembly GCA_029931535.1). Taxonomy (NCBI): domain Eukaryota; kingdom Metazoa; phylum Mollusca; class Bivalvia; order Unionida; family Margaritiferidae; genus Margaritifera; species Margaritifera margaritifera. Next base: position 1,406,322 of record JAQPZY010001437.1, on the reverse strand, counting down.
ATTATGAGGATCTTATAAATTTAGAGAAACAGAAGATGTAACTTTAAATAATATTTTAACCTGCAATTTGAATTACCTGGACTTAAATAAAATGAACACAATTCAATTAAAGGATTAATTACATAGGATGAATTACTGTCCAGTCAAAAATATAAAAGTCTAACTGGAAACCTATATCTTTGTTAAACACTGCCTATAAACTTGCCTCCGCAACTTTGCGAACATAATTAAAAAATGTTTATAAAAACTGATACAACCAGATCAAACGACTTTCGTGTTTTGTCTATATATAGGGGAAAATATAAGAAGTATTGCTGATATAATGCAATATGCAAAAGAGACGGATATTCCTGGTCTTCTTCTCCTTGTCGACCTTGAAAAATCTGTCCATTCGGTTTGATCGAAGTTTATAGCTAAAGCTTTTCATTTTTTTAAATTTTGGCCAAAAGATTTAAAAAAGGGATTAAATATTTTACAAGCATATTAAATCATGTGTCACTTTGAACAGCCAAGTTTTGTAATGGATTCCTATTTAACGCGGTTACGGTTACAGGCAAGGTGATCCCTTATCGTCATATATTTTCATTTAATGTGCCGAGATTCTAGGACATATGATTCGGTTAAATCCCAAGATCGAAGATATGAAAATTGATTATATGGAATATGTTTTATCCCAATATGCAGATGATACCGGTATTATTTTAGATGCTACTGAAATGTCGTTGAGGTCTACCTAAGATACGTTGAAGTTATATGCAATGATCTCCGGCCTTAGCATTAACGTTGAAAAGACAAGAGCCGTTTGGTTTGGAAAAAAAAGAAAAATAGAAATAAGTATTGACAGGAAAAATCGTTAAATTGGGAAACGGGTGTTAACACACTGTTTGGCATTACATTTATAACACCTTTAAGACAAATGATAGAACTGTCCAAGAGAATTCTGCCACCTTTGGGAACAATTACTGGTATAAACAGTTGTGTTCAAGATTAATCATTTCATTCTTTGTTTACCTAATCCATCCGAAACTATTATGAATAAACTTAAGCAAATTTTTTATTTACATAGGGATACAATGAATCATAAGACAAAACAATAACATGTACTGAAAAAAATTCTAAAGGAGTATTGACAACGATTAACATTAAAATATTTATGACGGCATTAAAAGCAACTTGGATACAGGGGACTTATTTTTGAATACAAGTCAGTAGAAAAACTCACTAATTCACAAATGTCCAGAAATATGTGATATTTTTTTTAAAAAATTGAATTTACTAAAATGATTTCTAGATGTTTGAAGTACAAGTTTTGGAAAGAAGCA